>CAWUFW010001353.1:0-174778 GCA_963921515.1 Calotriton arnoldi | reverse complement strand
AGTATATACTGTTCTAACAGCTCAGTTAGTAGATACTGTATAACAGTACTGTTAGTAGATACTGTTATAACAGCTCAGTTAGTAGATACTGTTCTAACAGCTCAGTTAGAAGATACTGTGTAACAGCACTGTTAGTAGATACTGTTCTAACAGCTCTGTTGGTAGATACTGTTCCAACAGCTCTGTTAGTAGATACTGTTCTAACAGCTCTGTTAGTAGATACTGTTCTAACAGCTCAGTTAGTTGATACTGTTCTAACAGCTCAGTTAGTTGATACTGTTCTAACAGTTGTTAGTAGATACTGTGTAACAGCTCTGTTAGTAGATACTGTTCTAACAGCTCTGTTAGTAGATACTGTTCTAACAGCTGTTACTAGATACTGTTCTAACAGCTCTAGTGGTAGATACTGTTCTAACAGCTGTTAGTAGATACTGTTCTAACAGCTCCGTTAGTAGATACTGTTCTAACAGCTTTGTTAGTAGATACTGTTCTAATAGCTGTTAGTAGATACTGTTATAACTGCTCTGTTAGTAGATACTGTGTAACAGCACTGTTAGTAGATACTGTTCTAACAGCTCTGTTAGTAGATACTGTTCTAACAGCTCTGTTAGTAGATACTGTTCTAACAGCTGTTAGTAGATACTGTGTAACAGCTCTGTTAGTAGATACTGTTCTAACAGCTCAGTTAGTAGATACTGTGTAATAGCACTGTTAGTACTGTTATAACAGCTCTGTTAGTAATACTGTTCTAACAGCTGTTAGTAGATACTGTTCTAACAGCTCTGTTAGTAGATACTGTTCTAACAGCTCTGTTAGTAGATACTGTTCTAACAGCTGTTAGTAGATATGATACTGTTCTAACCGCTCCGTTAGTAGATACTGTTCTAACAGCTTTGTTAGTAGATACTGTTCTAACAGCTGTTAGTAGATACTGTTATAACTGCTCTGTTAGTAGATACTGTTGTAACAGCACTGTTAGTAGATACTGTTCTAACAGCTCTGTTAGTAGATACTGTTCTAACAGCTGTTAGTAGATACCGTTCTAACAGCTCTGTTAGGAGATACTGTTCTAACAGCTCTATTAGTAGATAGTGTTCTAACAGCTCAGTTAGTTGATACTGGTCTAACAGCTCAGTTAGTAGATACTGTTCTAACAGCTCTGTTAGATTCTGTTCTAACAGCTCTGTTAGTATATACTGTTCTAACAGCTCAGTTAGTAGATACTGTGTAACAGCACTGTTAGTAGATACTGTTCTAACAGCTCTGTTGGTAGATACTGTTCCAACAGCTCTGTTAGTAGATACCGTTCTAACAGCTCTGTTAATAGATACTGTTCTAACAGCTGTTAGTAGATACCGTTCTAACAGCTCTGTTAGTAGATACCGTTCTAACAGCTCAGTTAGTTGATACTGGTCTAACAGCTCAGTTAGTAGATACCGTTCTAACAGCTCTGTTAGTAGATACTGTTCTAACAGCTGTTAGTAGATACCGTTCTAACAGCTCTGTTAGTAGATACTGTTCTAACAGCTCTGTTAGTAGATAGTGTTCTAACAGCTCAGTTGCAGCTCTGTTAGTAGATACTGTTCTAACAGCTCAGTTAGTTGATACTGTTCTAACAGCTTTGTTAGTAGATACTGTTCCAACAGCTGTTAGTAGATACCGTTCTAACAGCTCTGTTAGTAGATACCGTTCTAACAGCTGTTAGTAGATACTGTTCTAACAGCTCTCTTAGTAGATACTGTGTAATAGCTCTGTTAGTAGATACTGTTCTAACAGCTGTTAGTAGATGCTGTTCTAACAGCTGTTAGTAGATACTGTTCTAACAGCTGTTAGTAGATTCTGTTCTAACAGCTCTGTTAGTAGATACTGTTCTAACAGCTGTTAGTAGATACTGTGTAACAGCTCTGTTAGTAGATACTGTTCTAACAGCTCAGTTAGTAGATACTGTGTAACAGCACTGTTAGTAGATACTGTTCTAACAGTTGTTAGTAGATACTGTGTAACAGCTCTGTTAGTAGATACTGTTCTAACAGCTCAGTTAGTATATACTGTTCTAACAGCTGTTAGTAGATACTGTGTAACAGCTCTGTTAGTAGATACTGTTCTAACAGCTCAGTTAGTAGATACTGTGTAATAGCACTGTTAGTACTGTTTTAAAAGCTCTGTTAGTAATACTGTTCTAACAGCTGTTAGTAGATACTGTTCTAACAGCTCTGTTAGTAGATACTGTTCTAACAGCTCTGTTAGTAGATACTGTTCTAACAGCTGTTAGTAGATACTGTTCTAACAGCTCTGTTAGTAGATACTGTGTAACAGCACTCTTAGTAGATACTGTTATAACAGCTCTGTTAGTAGATACTGTTATAACAGCTCTGTTAGTAGATACTGTTCTAGCATCTCTGTTAGTAGATAGTGTTCTAACAGCTCAGTTGCAGCTCTGTTAGTAGATACTGTTCTAACAGCTCAGTTAGTTGATACTGTTCTAACAGCTCAGTTGCAGCTCTGTTAGTAGATACTGTTCTAACAGCTCAGTTAGTTGATACTGTTCTAACAGCTCTGTTAGTAGAGACTGTTCCAACAGCTGTTAGTTGATACCGTTCTAACAGCTCTGTTAGTAGATACTGTTCTAACAGCTCTGTTAGTTGATACTGTTCTAACAGCTGTTAGTAGATACTGTTCTAACAGCTCTGTTAGTAGATACTGTTCTAACAGCTCTGTTAGTAGATACTGTTCTAACAGCTCTGTTGGTAGATAGTGTTCTAACAGCTCTGTTAGTAGATACTGTTCTAACAGCTCAGCTAGTTGATACTGTTCTAACAGCTCTGTTAGTAGATACTGTTCTAACAGCTCTGTTAGTAGATACTGTTCTAACAGCTCTGTTAGTAGATACTGTTCTAACAGCTCTGTTAGTAGATACTGTTTTAACAGCTGTTACTAGATACTGTTCTAACAGCTCTAGTAGTAGATACTGTTCTAACAGCTGTTAGTAGATACTGTTCTAACAGCTCCGTTAGTAGATACTGTTCTAATAGCTGTTAGTAGATACTGTTATAACTGCTCTGTTAGTAGATACTGTGTAACAGCACTGTTAGTAGATACTGTTCTAACAGCTCTGTTAGTAGATACTGTTCTAACAGCTGTTAGGAGATACTGTGTAACAGCTCTGTTAGTAGATACTGTTCTAACAGCTCAGTTAGTATATACTGTGTAACAGCACTGTTAGTACTGTTATAACAGCCCTGTTAGTAATACTGTTCTAACAGCTGTTAGTAGATACTGTTCTAACAGCTCTGTTAGTAGATACTGTTCTAACAGCTCTGTTAGTATATACTGTTCTAACAGCTCAGTTAGTAGATACTGTATAACAGCACTGTTAGTATATACTGTTCTAACAGCTCAGTTAGAAGATACTGTGTAACTGCACTGTTAGTAGATACTGTTCTAACAGCTCAGTTAGTAGATACTGTTCTAACAGCTGTTAGTAGATACTGTTCTAACAGCTCTGTTAGTAGATACTGTTCTAACAGCTCTGTTAGTTGATACTGTTCTAACAGCTGTTAGTAGATACTGTTCTAACAGCTCTGTTAGTAGATACTGTTCTAACAGCTCTGTTAGTAGATACTGTTCTAACAGCTCTGTTGGTAGATAGTGTTCTAACAGCTCTGTTAGTAGATACTGTTCTAACAGCTCAGCTAGTTGATACTGTTCTAACAGCTCTGTTAGTAGATACTGTTCTAACAGCTCTGTTAGTAGATACTGTTCTAACAGCTCTGTTAGTAGATACTGTTCTAACAGCTCTGTTAGTAGATACTGTTCTAACAGCTGTTACTAGATACTGTTCTAACAGCTCTAGTAGTAGATACTGTTCTAACAGCTGTTAGTAGATACTGTTCTAACAGCTCCGTTAGTAGATACTGTTCTAATAGCTGTTAGTAGATACTGTTATAACTGCTCTGTTAGTAGATACTGTGTAACAGCACTGTTAGTAGATACTGTTCTAACAGCTCTGTTAGTAGATACTGTTCTAACAGCTGTTAGGAGATACTGTGTAACAGCTCTGTTAGTAGATACTGTTCTAACAGCTCAGTTAGTATATACTGTGTAACAGCACTGTTAGTACTGTTATAACAGCCCTGTTAGTAATACTGTTCTAACAGCTGTTAGTAGATACTGTTCTAACAGCTCTGTTAGTAGATACTGTTCTAACAGCTCTGTTAGTATATACTGTTCTAACAGCTCAGTTAGTAGATACTGTATAACAGCACTGTTAGTATATACTGTTCTAACAGCTCAGTTAGAAGATACTGTGTAACTGCACTGTTAGTAGATACTGTTCTAACAGCTCAGTTAGTAGATACTGTTCTAACAGCTGTTAGTAGATACTGTTCTAACAGCTCTGTTGGTAGATACTGTTCCAACAGCTGTTAGTAGATACTGTTCTAACAGCTCTGTTAGTAGATACTGTTCAAACAGCTCTGTTAGTAGATACTGTTCTAACAGCTCTGTTAGTAGATAGTCTTCTAACAGCTCAGTTGCAGCTCTGTTAGTAGATACTGTTCTAACAGCTCAGTTAGTTGATACTGGTCTAACAGCTCAGTTAGTAGATACTGTTCTAACAGCTCTGTTAGTAGATACTGTTCTAACAGCTCTGTTAGTATATACTGTTCTAACAGCTCAGTTAGTAGATACTGTGTATCAGTACTGTTAGTAGATACTGTTATAACAGCTCAGTTAGTAGATACTGTTCTAACAGCTCAGTTGGAAGATACTGTGTAACAGCACTGTTAGTAGATACTGTTCTAACAGCTCTGTTGGTAGATACTGTTCCAACAGCTCTGTTAGTAGATACTGTTCTAACAGCTCTGTTAGTAGATACTGTTCTAACAGCTCAGTTAGTTGATACTGTTCTAACAGCTCTGTTAGTAGATACTGTTCTAACAGCTCTGTTAGTAGATACTGTTCTAACAGCTCTGTTAGTAGATACTGTTCTAACAGCTGTTACTAGATACTGTTCTAACAGCTCTAGTAGTAGATACTGTTCTAACAGCTGTTAGTAGATACTGTTTTAACAGCTCCATTAGTAGATACTGTTCTAACAGCTTTGTTAGTAGATACTGTTCTAATAGCTGTTAGTAGATACTGTTATAACTGCTCTGTTAGTAGATACTGTGTAACAGCACTGTTAGTAGATACTGTTCTAACAGCTCTGTTAGTAGATACTGTTCTAACAGCTGGTAGTAGATACTGTGTAACAGCTCTGTTAGTAGATACTGTTCTAACAGCTCAGTTAGTAGATACTGTGTAACAGCACTGTTAGTACTGTTCTAACAGCTCTGTTTGTAATACTGTTCTAACAGCTCTGTTAGTAGATACTGTTCTAACAGCTGTTAGTAGATACTGTTCTAACAGCTGTTAGTAGATACTGTTCTAACAGCTCTGTTAGTAGATACTGTTCTAACAGCTGTTAGTAGATATGATACTGTTCTAACCGCTCCGTTAGTAGATACTGTTCTAACAGCTTTGTTAGTAGATACTGTTATAGCTGCTCTGTTAGTAGATACTGTTGTAACAGCACTGTTAGTAGATACTGTTCTAACAGCTCTATTAGTAGATACTGTTCTAACAGCTGTTAGTAGATACTGTTCTAACAGCTCTGTTAGTAGATACTGTTCTAACAGCTCTATTAGTAGATAGTGTTCTAACAGCTCTGTTAGTATATACTGTTCTAACAGCTCAGTTAGTAGATACTGTGTAACAGCACTGTTCGTAGATACGGATCTAGCAGCTGTTAGTAGATACTGTTCTAACAGCTCTGTTAGTAGATACTGTTCTAACAGCTCAGTTAGTTGATACTGGTCTAACAGCTCAGTTAGTAGATACTGTTCTAACAGCTCTGTTAGTAGATACTGTTCTAACAGCTCTGTTAGTATATACTGTTCTAACAGCTCAGTTAGTAGATACTGTGTAACAGCACTGTTAGTAGATACTGTTCTAACAGCTCAGTTAGTAGATACTGTTCTAACAGCTCAGTTAGAAGACACTGTGGTGTAGCACTGTTAGTAGATACTGTTCTAACAGCTCTGTTGGTAGATACTGTTCCAACAGCTCTGTTAGTAGATACCGTTCTAACAGCTCTGTTAGTAGATACTGTTCTAACAGCTCTGTTAGTAGATACTGTTCTAACAGCTGTTAGTAGATACCGTTCTAACAGCTCTGTTAGTAGATACTGTTCTAACAGCTCTGTTAATAGATACTGTTCTAACAGCTCTGTTAGTAGATACTGTTCTAACAGCTGTTAGTAGATACCGTTCTAACAGCTCTGTTAGTAGATACTGTTCTAACAGCTCTGTTAATAGATACTGTTCTAACAGCTCTGTTAGTAGATAGTGTTCCTAACAGCTCAGTTGCAGCTCTGTTAGTAGATACTGTTCTAACAGCTCAGTTAGTTGATACTGTTCTAACAGCTCTGTTAGTAGAGACTGTTCCAACAGCTGTTAGTTGATACCGTTCTAACAGCTCTGTTAGTAGATACTGTTCTAACAGCTCTGTTAGTTGATACTGTTCTAACAGCTGTTAGTAGATACTGTTCTAACAGCTCTGTTAGTAGATACTGTTCTAACAGCTCTGTTAGTAGATACTGTTCTAACAGCTCTGTTGGTAGATAGTGTTCTAACAGCTCTGTTAGTAGATACTGTTCTAACAGCTCAGCTAGTTGATACTGTTCTAACAGCTCTGTTAGTAGATACTGTTCTAACAGCTCTGTTAGTAGATACTGTTCTAACAGCTCTGTTAGTAGATACTGTTCTAACAGCTCTGTTAGTAGATACTGTTCTAACAGCTGTTACTAGATACTGTTCTAACAGCTCTAGTAGTAGATACTGTTCTAACAGCTGTTAGTAGATACTGTTCTAACAGCTCCGTTAGTAGATACTGTTCTAATAGCTGTTAGTAGATACTGTTATAACTGCTCTGTTAGTAGATACTGTGTAACAGCACTGTTAGTAGATACTGTTCTAACAGCTCTGTTAGTAGATACTGTTCTAACAGCTGTTAGGAGATACTGTGTAACAGCTCTGTTAGTAGATACTGTTCTAACAGCTCAGTTAGTATATACTGTGTAACAGCACTGTTAGTACTGTTATAACAGCCCTGTTAGTAATACTGTTCTAACAGCTGTTAGTAGATACTGTTCTAACAGCTCTGTTAGTAGATACTGTTCTAACAGCTCTGTTAGTATATACTGTTCTAACAGCTCAGTTAGTAGATACTGTATAACAGCACTGTTAGTATATACTGTTCTAACAGCTCAGTTAGAAGATACTGTGTAACTGCACTGTTAGTAGATACTGTTCTAACAGCTCAGTTAGTAGATACTGTTCTAACAGCTGTTAGTAGATACTGTTCTAACAGCTCTGTTAGTAGATACTGTTCTAACAGCTCTGTTAGTTGATACTGTTCTAACAGCTGTTAGTAGATACTGTTCTAACAGCTCTGTTAGTAGATACTGTTCTAACAGCTCTGTTAGTAGATACTGTTCTAACAGCTCTGTTGGTAGATAGTGTTCTAACAGCTCTGTTAGTAGATACTGTTCTAACAGCTCAGCTAGTTGATACTGTTCTAACAGCTCTGTTAGTAGATACTGTTCTAACAGCTCTGTTAGTAGATACTGTTCTAACAGCTCTGTTAGTAGATACTGTTCTAACAGCTCTGTTAGTAGATACTGTTCTAACAGCTCTGTTAGTAGATACTGTTCTAACAGCTGTTACTAGATACTGTTCTAACAGCTCTAGTAGTAGATACTGTTCTAACAGCTCCGTTAGTAGATACTGTTCTAATAGCTGTTAGTAGATACTGTTATAACTGCTCTGTTAGTAGATACTGTGTAACAGCACTGTTAGTAGATACTGTTCTAACAGCTCTGTTAGTAGATACTGTTCTAACAGCTGTTAGGAGATACTTTGTAACAGCTCTGTTAGTAGATACTGTTCTAACAGCTCAGTTAGTATATACTGTGTAACAGCACTGTTAGTACTGTTATAACAGCCCTGTTAGTAATACTGTTCTAACAGCTGTTAGTAGATACTGTTCTAACAGCTCTGTTAGTAGATACTGTTCTAACAGCTCTGTTAGTAGATACTGTTCTAACAGCTCTGTTAGTATATACTGTTCTAACAGCTCAGTTAGTAGATACTGTATAACAGCACTGTTAGTATATACTGTTCTAACAGCTCAGTTAGAAGATACTGTGTAACTGCACTGTTAGTAGATACTGTTCTAACAGCTCAGTTAGTAGATACTGTTCTAACAGCTGTTAGTAGATACTGTTCTAACAGCTCTGTTGGTAGATACTGTTCCAACAGCTGTTAGTAGATACTGTTCTAACAGCTCTGTTAGTAGATACTGTTCAAACAGCTCTGTTAGTAGATACTGTTCTAACAGCTGTTAGTAGATACCGTTCTAACAGCTCTGTTAGTAGATACTGTTCTAACAGCTCTGTTAGTAGATACTGTTCTAACAGCTCTGTTAGTAGATACTGTTCTAACTGCTGTTAGTAGATACTGTTCTAACAGCTCTGTTGGTAGATACTGTTCTAGCAGCTCTGTTAGTAGATACTGTTCTAACAGCTTTGTTAGTAGATACTGTTATAACTGCTCTGTTAGTAGATACTGTGTAACAGCACTGTTAGTAGATACTGTTCTAACAGCTCTGTTAGTAGATACTGTTCTAACAGCTGTTAGTAGATACTGTGTAACAGCTCTGTTAGTAGATACTGTTCGTACAGCTCAGTTATTAGATACTGTGTAACAGCACTGTTAGTAGATACTGTTCTAACAGGTCTGTTAGTAGATACTGTTATAACAGCTCTGTTAGTAAGTTCTAACAGCTCTGTTAGTATATACTGTTCTAACAGCTCCGTTAGTAGATACTGTTCTAACAGCTCTGTTAGTAGATACTGTTCTAACAGCTCTGTTAGTAGATACTGTTCTTACAGCTCTGTTAGTAGATACTGCTCTAACAGCTCAGTTAGAAGATACTGTGTAACAGCTCTGTTAGTAGATGCTGTTCTAACAGCCCTGTTAGTAGATACTGTGTAACAGCTCTGTTAGTAGATAATGTTCTAAAAGCTCTATTAATAGATGCTGTTCTAACAGCTCAGTTAGTAGATACTATTCTAACAGCTCTGTTAGTAGATACTGTTCTAACAGCTCTGTTAGTAGATACTGTTCTAAAAGCTGTTAGTAGATACTGTTCTAACAGCTCTGTTAGTAGATACTGTTCTAACAGCTCTGTTAGTAGATACTGTTCTAACAGTTCTGTTAGTAGATACTGTTCTAACTGCTCAGTTAGAAGTTACTGTGTAACAGCACTGTTAGTAGATACTGTTCTAACAGCTCTGTTAGTAGATACTGTTCTAACAGCTGTTAGTAGATACTGTTCTAGCAGCTCTGTTAGTAGATACTGTTCTAACACCTGTTAGTAGATACTGTTCTAACAGCTCCGTTAGTAGATACTGTTCTAACAGCTTTGTTAGTAGATACTGTTCTAACAGCTGTTAGTAGATACTGTTATAACTGCTGTTAGTAGATACTGTTCTAACAGCTCTGTTAGTAGATACTGTTCTAACAGCTGTTAGTAGATACTGTGTAACAGCTCTGTTACTAGATACTGTTCTAACAGCTCAGTTATTAGATACTGTGTAACAGCACTGTTAGTAGATACTGTTCTAACAGCTCTGTTAGTAGATACTGTTCTAACAGCTCTGTTAGTAGATACTGTTCTAACAGCTCTGTTAGAAGATACTGTGTAACAGCACTGTTAGTAGATACTGTTCTAACAGCTCTGTTAGATACTGTTCTAACAGCTGTTAGTAGATACTGTTCTAGCAGCTCTGTTAGTAGATACTGTTCTAACACCTGTTAGTAGATACTGTTCTAACAGCTCTGTTGGTAGATACTGTTCTAACAGCTCAGTTAGAAGATACTGTGTAACAGCACTGTTAGTAGATACTGTTATAACTGCTCTGTTAGTAGATACTGTTCTAACAGCTCTGTTAGTAGATACTGTTCTAACAGCTGTGAGTAGATACTGTGTAACAGCTCTGTTAGTAGATACTGTTCTAACAGCTCAGTTATTAGATACTGTGTAACAGCACTCTTAGTAGATACTGTTATAACAGCTCTGTTAGTAGATACTGTTATAACAGCTCTGTTAGTAATACTGTTCTAACAGCTGTTAGTAGATACTGTTCTAACAGCTCTGTTAGTAGATTCTGTTCTAACAGCTCTGTTAGTATATACTGTTCTAACAGCTCAGTTAGTAGATACTGTGTAACAGCACTGTTAGTAGATACTGTTCTAACAGTTGTTAGTAGATACTGTTCTAACACCTCAGTTAGAAGATACTGTGTAACATCACTGTTAGTAGATACTGTTCTAACAACTCAGTTAGTAGATACTGTTCTAACAGCTGTTAGTAGATACTGTTCTAACAGCTCTGTTGGTAGATACTGTTCCAACAGCTGTTAGTAGATACTGTTCTAACAGCTCTGTTGGTAGATACTGCTCTAACAGCTCTATTAGTAGATACTGTTCTAACAGCTCTGTTGGTAGATAGTGTTCCAACAGCTGTTAGTAGATACTGTTCTAACAGCTCTGTTAGTAGATACTGTTCTAACAGCTCTATTAGTAGATAGTGTTCTAACAGCTCAGTTGCAGCTCTGTTAGTAGATACTGTTCTAACAGCTCAGTTAGTTGATACTGTGCTAACAGCTCTGTTAGTAGATACTGTTCTAACAGCTTTGTTAGTAGCTACTGTTCCAACAGCTGTTAGTAGATACTGTTCTAACAGCTGTTAGTAGATACCTTTCTAACAGCTCTGTTAGTAGATACTGTTCTAACATCTCTGTTAGTAGATAGTGTTCTAACAGCTCAGTTGCAGCTCTGTTAGTAAATACTGTTCTAACAGCTCAGTTAATTGATACTGTTCTAACAGCTCTGTTAGTAGATACTGTTCTAACAGCTCTGTTAGTAGATACTGTTCCAACAGCTGTTAGTAGATACCGTTCTAACAGCTCTGTTAGTAGATACTGTTCTAACAGCTCTGTTAGTTGATACTGTTCTAACAGCTGTTAGTAGATACTGTTCTAACAGCTCTGTTAGTAGATAATGTTCTAACAGCTCTGTTAGTAGATACTGTTCTAACAGCTCTGTTGGTAGATAGTGTTCTAACAGCTCTGTTAGTAGATACTGTTCTAACAGCTCTGTTAGTAGATACTGTTCTAACAGCTCAGCTAGTTGATACTGTTCTAACAGCTCTGTTAGTTGATACTGTTCTAACAGCTGTTAGTAGATACTGTTCTAACAGCTCTGTTAGTAGATACTGTTCTAACAGCTCTTTTAGTAGATACTGTTCTAACAGCTCTGTTGGTAGATAGTGTTCTAACAGCTCTGTTAGTAGATACTGTTCTAACAGCTCTATTAGTAGATACTGTTCTAACAGCTCTAGTAGTAGATACTGTTCTAACAGCTGTTAGTAGATACTGTTCTAACAGCTCCGTTAGTAGATACTGTTCTAACAGCTTTGTTAGTAGATACTGTTCTAATAGCTGTTAGTAGATACTGTTATAACTGTTTTGTTAGTAGATACTGTGTAACAGCACTGTTAGTAGATACTGTTCTAACAGCTCTGTTAGTAGATACTGTTCTAACAGCTGTTAGTAGGTACTGTGTAACAGCTCTGTTAGTAGATACTGTTCTAACAGCTCAGTTAGTATATACTGTGTAACAGCACTGTTAGTACTGTTCTAACAGCTCTGTTAGTAGATACTGTTCTAACAGCTCTGTTAGTATATACTGTTCTAACAGCTCAGTTAGTAGATACTGTGTAACAGCACTGTTAGTAGATACTTTTCTAACAGCTCTGTTAGTAGATACTGTTCTAACAGCTCAGTTAGAAGATACTGTGTAACTGCACTGTTAGTAGATACTGTTCTAACAGCTCAGTTAGTAGATACTGTTCTAACAGCTGTTAGTAGATACTGTTCTAACAGCTCTGTTGGTAGATACTGTTCCAACAGCTGTTAGTAGATACTGTTCTAACAGCTCTGTTAGTAGATACTGTTCAAACAGCTCTGTTAGTAGATACTGTTCTAACAGCTGTTAGTAGATACCGTTCTAACAGCTCTGTTAGTAAATACTGTTCTAACAGCTCTGTTAGTGGATAGTGTTCTAACAACTCAGTTGCAGCTCTGTTAGTAGATACTGTTCTAACAGCTCAGTTAGTTGATACTGGTCTAACAGCTCAGTTAGTAGATACTGTTCTAACAGCTCTGTTAGTAGATACTGTTATAACAGCTCAGTTAGTAGATACTGTTCTAACAGCTCAGTTAGAAGATACTGTGTAACAGCACTGTTAGTAGATACTGTTCTAACAGCTCTGTTGGTAGATACTGTTCCAACAGCTCTGTTAGTAGATACTGTTCTAACAGCTCTGTTAGTAGATACTGTTCTAACAGCTCTGTTAGTAGATACTGTTCTAACAGCTCTGTTAGTAGATACTGTTCTAACAGCTCTGTTAGTAGATACTGTTCTAACAGCTGTTACTAGATACTGTTCTAACAGCTCTAGTGGTAGATACTGTTCTAACAGCTGTTAGTAGATACTGTGTAACAGCTCTGTTAGTAGATACTGTTCTAACAGCTCAGTTAGTATATACTGTGTAACAGCACTGTTAGTACTGTTCTAACAGCTCTGTTAGTAGATACTGTTCTAACAGCTCTGTTAGTATATACTGTTCTAACAGCTCAGTTAGTAGATACTGTGTAACAGCACTGTTAGTAGATACTTTTCTAACAGCTCTGTTAGTAGATACTGTTCTAACAGCTCAGTTAGAAGATACTGTGTAACTGCACTGTTAGTAGATACTGTTCTAACAGCTCAGTTAGTAGATACTGTTCTAACAGCTGTTAGTAGATACTGTTCTAACAGCTCTGTTGGTAGATACTGTTCTAACAGCTCTGTTAGTAGATACTGTTCTAACAGCTGTTAGTAGATACTGTGTAACAGCTCTGTTAGTAGATACTGTTCTAACAGCTCAGTTAGTATATACTGTGTAACAGCACTGTTAGTACTGTTCTAACAGCTCTGTTAGTAGATACTGTTCTAACAGCTCTGTTAGTATATACTGTTCTAACAGCTCAGTTAGTAGATACTGTGTAACAGCACTGTTAGTAGATACTTTTCTAACAGCTCTGTTAGTAGATACTGTTCTAACAGCTCAGTTAGAAGATACTGTGTAACTGCACTGTTAGTAGATACTGTTCTAACAGATCAGTTAGTAGATACTGTTCTAACAGCTGTTAGTAGATACTGTTCTAACAGCTCTGTTGGTAGATACTGTTCCAACAGCTGTTAGTAGATACTGTTCTAACAGCTCTGTTAGTAGATACTGTTCAAACAGCTCTGTTAGTAGATACTGTTCTAACAGCTGTTAGTAGATACCGTTCTAACAGCTCTGTTAGTAGATACTGTTCTAACAGCTCTGTTAGTGGATAGTGTTCTAACAGCTCAGTTGCAGCTCTGTTAGTAGATACTGTTCTAACAGCTCAGTTAGTTGATACTGGTCTAACAGCTCAGTTAGTAGATACTGTTCTAACAGCTCTGTTAGTAGATACTGTTATAACAGCTCAGTTAGTAGATACTGTTCTAACAGCTCAGTTAGAAGATACTGTGTAACAGCACTGTTAGTAGATACTGTTCTAACAGCTCTGTTGGTAGATACTGTTCCAACAGCTCTGTTAGTAGATACTGTTCTAACAGCTCTGTTAGTAGATACTGTTCTAACAGCTCTGTTAGTAGATACTGTTCTAACAGCTCTGTTAGTAGATACTGTTCTAACAGCTCTGTTAGTAGATACTGTTCTAACAGCTGTTACTAGATACTGTTCTAACAGCTCTAGTGGTAGATACTGTTCTAACAGCTGTTAGTAGATACTGTTCTAACAGCTCCGTTAGTAGATACTGTTCTAACAGCTTTGTTAGTAGATACTGTTCTAATAGCTGTTAGTAGATACTGTTATAACTGCTCTGTTAGTAGATACTGTGTAACAGCACTGTTAGTAGATACTGTTCTAACAGCTCTGTTAGTAGATACTGTTCTAACAGCTCTGTTAGTAGATACTGTTCTAACAGCTGTTAGTAGATACTGTGTAACAGCTCTGTTAGTAGATACTGTTCTAACAGCTCAGTTAGTAGATACTGTGTAATAGCACTGTTAGTACTGTTATAACAGCTCTGTTAGTAATACTGTTCTAACAGCTGTTAGTAGATACTGTTCTAACAGCTCTGTTAGTAGATACTGTTCTAACAGCTCTGTTAGTAGATACTGTTCTAACAGCTCTGTTAGTAGATACTGTTCAAACAGCTCTGTTAGTAGATTCTGTTCTAACAGCTGTTAGTAGATACCGTTCTAACAGCTCTGTTAGTAGATACTGTTCTAACAGCTCTGTTAGTGGATAGTGTTCTAACAGCTCAGTTGCAGCTCTGTTAGTAGATACTGTTCTAACAGCTCAGTTAGTTGATACTGGTCTAACAGCTCAGTTAGTAGATACTGTTCTAACAGCTCTGTTAGTAGATACTGTTCTAACAGCTCTGTTAGTATATACTGTTCTAACAGCTCAGTTAGTAGATACTGTATAACAGTACTGTTAGTAGATACTGTTATAACAGCTCAGTTAGTAGATACTGTTCTAACAGCTCAGTTAGAAGATACTGTGTAACAGCACTGTTAGTAGATACTGTTCTAACAGCTCTGTTGGTAGATACTGTTCCAACAGCTCTGTTGGTAGATACTGTTCCAACAGCTCTGTTAGTAGATACTGTTCTAACAGCTCTGTTAGTAGATACTGTTCTAACAGCTCAGTTAGTTGATACTGTTCTAACAGCTCAGTTAGTTGATACTGTTCTAACAGTTGTTAGTAGATACTGTGTAACAGCTCTGTTAGTAGATACTGTTCTAACAGCTCTGTTAGTAGATACTGTTCTAACAGCTGTTACTAGATACTGTTCTAACAGCTCTAGTGGTAGATACTGTTCTAACAGCTGTTAGTAGATACTGTTCTAACAGCTCCGTTAGTAGATACTGTTCTAACAGCTTTGTTAGTAGATACTGTTCTAATAGCTGTTAGTAGATACTGTTATAACTGCTCTGTTAGTAGATACTGTGTAACAGCACTGTTAGTAGATACTGTTCTAACAGCTCTGTTAGTAGATACTGTTCTAACAGCTGTTAGTAGATACTGTGTAACAGCTCTGTTAGTAGATACTGTTCTAACAGCTCAGTTAGTAGATACTGTGTAATAGCACTGTTAGTACTGTTATAACAGCTCTGTTAGTAATACTGTTCTAACAGCTGTTAGTAGATACTGTTCTAACAGCTGTTAGTAGATACTGTTCTAACAGCTCTGTTAGTAGATACTGTTCTAACAGCTCTGTTAGTAGATACTGTTCTAACAGCTGTTAGTAGATATGATACTGTTCTAACCGCTCCGTTAGTAGATACTGTTCTAACAGCTTTGTTAGTAGATACTGTTCTAACAGCTGTTAGTAGATACTGTTATAACTGCTCTGTTAGTAGATACTGTTGTAACAGCACTGTTAGTAGATACTGTTCTAACAGCTCTGTTAGTAGATACTGTTCTAACAGCTGTTAGTAGATACTGTTCTAACAGCTCTGTTGGTAGATACTGTTCCAACAGCTGTTAGTGGATACTGTTCTAACAGCTCTGTTAGTAGATACTGTTCAAACAGCTCTGTTAGTAGATACTGTTCTAACAGCTGTTAGTAGATACCGTTCTAACAGCTCTGTTAGTAGATACTGTTCTAACAGCTCTGTTAGTAGATACTGTTCTAACAGCTCTGTTAGTAGATACTGTTCTAACTGCTGTTAGTAGATACTGTTCTAACAGCTCTGTTGGTAGATACTGTTCTAGCAGCTCTGTTAGTAGATACTGTTCTAACAGCTTTGTTAGTAGATACTGTTATAACTGCTCTGTTAGTAGATACTGTGTAACAGCACTGTTAGTAGATACTGTTCTAACAGCTCTGTTAGTAGATACTGTTCTAACAGCTGTTAGTAGATACTGTGTAACAGCTCTGTTAGTAGATACTGTTCGTACAGCTCAGTTATTAGATACTGTGTAACAGCACTGTTAGTAGATACTGTTCTAACAGGTCTGTTAGTAGATACTGTTATAACAGCTCTGTTAGTAAGTTCTAACAGCTCTGTTAGTATATACTGTTCTAACAGCTCCGTTAGTAGATACTGTTCTTACAGCTCTGTTAGTAGATACTGTTCTAACAGCTCTGTTAGTAGATACTGTTCTAACAGCTCTGTTAGTAGATACTGTTCTTACAGCTCTGTTAGTAGATACTGCTCTAACAGCTCAGTTAGAAGATACTGTGTAACAGCTCTGTTAGTAGATGCTGTTCTAACAGCCCTGTTAGTAGATACTGTGTAACAGCTCTGTTAGTAGATAATGTTCTAAAAGCTCTATTAATAGATGCTGTTCTAACAGCTCAGTTAGTAGATACTATTCTAACAGCTCTGTTAGTAGATACTGTTCTAACAGCTCTCTTAGTAGATACTGTTCTAAAAGCTGTTAGTAGATACTGTTCTAACAGCTCTGTTAGTAGATACTGTTCTAACAGCTCTGTTAGTAGATACTGTTCTAACAGTTCTGTTAGTAGATACTGTTCTAACTGCTCAGTTAGAAGTTACTGTGTAACAGCACTGTTAGTAGATACTGTTCTAACAGCTCTGTTAGTAGATCCTGTTCTAACAGCTGTTAGTAGATACTGTTCTAGCAGCTCTGTTAGTAGATACTGTTCTAACACCTGTTAGTAGATACTGTTCTAACAGCTCCGTTAGTAGATACTGTTCTAACAGCTTTGTTAGTAGATACTGTTCTAACAGCTGTTAGTAGATACTGTTATAACTGCTGTTAGTAGATACTGTTCTAACAGCTCTGTTAGTAGATACTGTTCTAACAGCTGTTAGTAGATACTGTGTAACAGCTCTGTTACTAGATACTGTTCTAACAGCTCAGTTATTAGATACTGTGTAACAGCACTGTTAGTAGATACTGTTCTAACAGCTCTGTTAGTAGATACTGTTCTAACAGCTCTGTTAGTAGATACTGTTCTAACAGCTCTGTTAGAAGATACTGTGTAACAGCACTGTTAGTAGATACTGTTCTAACAGCTCTGTTAGATACTGTTCTAACAGCTGTTAGTAGATACTGTTCTAGCAGCTCTGTTAGTAGATACTGTTCTAACACCTGTTAGTAGATACTGTTCTAACAGCTCTGTTGGTAGATACTGTTCTAACAGCTCAGTTAGAAGATACTGTGTAACAGCACTGTTAGTAGATACTGTTATAACTGCTCTGTTAGTAGATACTGTTCTAACAGCTCTGTTAGTAGATACTGTTCTAACAGCTGTGAGTAGATACTGTGTAACAGCTCTGTTAGTAGATACTGTTCTAACAGCTCAGTTATTAGATACTGTGTAACAGCACTCTTAGTAGATACTGTTATAACAGCTCTGTTAGTAGATACTGTTATAACAGCTCTGTTAGTAATACTGTTCTAACAGCTGTTAGTAGATACTGTTCTAACAGCTCTGTTAGTAGATTCTGTTCTAACAGCTCTGTTAGTATATACTGTTCTAACAGCTCAGTTAGTAGATACTGTGTAACAGCACTGTTAGTAGATACTGTTCTAACAGTTGTTAGTAGATACTGTTCTAACACCTCAGTTAGAAGATACTGTGTAACATCACTGTTAGTAGATACTGTTCTAACAACTCAGTTAGTAGATACTGTTCTAACAGCTGTTAGTAGATACTGTTCTAACAGCTCTGTTGGTAGATACTGTTCCAACAGCTGTTAGTAGATACTGTTCTAACAGCTCTGTTGGTAGATACTGCTCTAACAGCTCTATTTGTAGATACTGTTCTAACAGCTCTGTTGGTAGATAGTGTTCCAACAGCTGTTAGTAGATACTGTTCTAACAGCTCTGTTAGTAGATACTGTTCTAACAGCTCTATTAGTAGATAGTGTTCTAACAGCTCAGTTGCAGCTCTGTTAGTAGATACTGTTCTAACAGCTCAGTTAGTTGATACTGTGCTAACAGCTCTGTTAGTAGATACTGTTCTAACAGCTTTGTTAGTAGCTACTGTTCCAACAGCTGTTAGTAGATACTGTTCTAACAGCTGTTAGTAGATACCTTTCTAACAGCTCTGTTAGTAGATACTGTTCTAACATCTCTGTTAGTAGATAGTGTTCTAACAGCTCAGTTGCAGCTCTGTTAGTAAATACTGTTCTAACAGCTCAGTTAATTGATACTGTTCTAACAGCTCTGTTAGTAGATACTGTTCTAACAGCTCTGTTAGTAGATACTGTTCCAACAGCTGTTAGTAGATACCGTTCTAACAGCTCTGTTAGTAGATACTGTTCTAACAGCTCTGTTAGTTGATACTGTTCTAACAGCTGTTAGTAGATACTGTTCTAACAGCTCTGTTAGTAGATAATGTTCTAACAGCTCTGTTAGTAGATACTGTTCCTAACAGCTCTGTTGGTAGATAGTGTTCTAACAGCTCTGTTAGTAGATACTGTTCTAACAGCTCTGTTAGTAGATACTGTTCTAACAGCTCAGCTAGTTGATACTGTTCTAACAGCTCTGTTAGTTGATACTGTTCTAACAGCTGTTAGTAGATACTGTTCTAACAGCTCTGTTAGTAGATACTGTTCTAACAGCTCTTTTAGTAGATACTGTTCTAACAGCTCTGTTGGTAGATAGTGTTCTAACAGCTCTGTTAGTAGATACTGTTCTAACAGCTCTATTAGTAGATACTGTTCTAACAGCTCTAGTAGTAGATACTGTTCTAACAGCTGTTAGTAGATACTGTTCTAACAGCTCCGTTAGTAGATACTGTTCTAACAGCTTTGTTAGTAGATACTGTTCTAATAGCTGTTAGTAGATACTGTTATAACTGTTTTGTTAGTAGATACTGTGTAACAGCACTGTTAGTAGATACTGTTCTAACAGCTCTGTTAGTAGATACTGTTCTAACAGCTGTTAGTAGGTACTGTGTAACAGCTCTGTTAGTAGATACTGTTCTAACAGCTCAGTTAGTATATACTGTGTAACAGCACTGTTAGTACTGTTCTAACAGCTCTGTTAGTAGATACTGTTCTAACAGCTCTGTTAGTATATACTGTTCTAACAGCTCAGTTAGTAGATACTGTGTAACAGCACTGTTAGTAGATACTTTTCTAACAGCTCTGTTAGTAGATACTGTTCTAACAGCTCAGTTAGAAGATACTGTGTAACTGCACTGTTAGTAGATACTGTTCTAACAGCTCAGTTAGTAGATACTGTTCTAACAGCTGTTAGTAGATACTGTTCTAACAGCTCTGTTGGTAGATACTGTTCCAACAGCTGTTAGTAGATACTGTTCTAACAGCTCTGTTAGTAGATACTGTTCAAACAGCTCTGTTAGTAGATACTGTTCTAACAGCTGTTAGTAGATACCGTTCTAACAGCTCTGTTAGTAAATACTGTTCTAACAGCTCTGTTAGTGGATAGTGTTCTAACAACTCAGTTGCAGCTCTGTTATTAGATACTGTTCTAACAGCTCAGTTAGTTGATACTGGTCTAACAGCTCAGTTAGTAGATACTGTTCTAACAGCTCTGTTAGTAGATACTGTTATAACAGCTCAGTTAGTAGATACTGTTCTAACAGCTCAGTTAGAAGATACTGTGTAACAGCACTGTTAGTAGATACTGTTCTAACAGCTCTGTTGGTAGATACTGTTCCAACAGCTCTGTTAGTAGATACTGTTCTAACAGCTCTGTTAGTAGATACTGTTCTAACAGCTCTGTTAGTAGATACTGTTCTAACAGCTCTGTTAGTAGATACTGTTCTAACAGCTCTGTTAGTAGATACTGTTCTAACAGCTGTTACTAGATACTGTTCTAACAGCTCTAGTGGTAGATACTGTTCTAACAGCTGTTAGTAGATACTGTGTAACAGCTCTGTTAGTAGATACTGTTCTAACAGCTCAGTTAGTATATACTGTGTAACAGCACTGTTAGTACTGTTCTAACAGCTCTGTTAGTAGATACTGTTCTAACAGCTCTGTTAGTATATACTGTTCTAACAGCTCAGTTAGTAGATACTGTGTAACAGCACTGTTAGTAGATACTTTTCTAACAGCTCTGTTAGTAGATACTGTTCTAACAGCTCAGTTAGAAGATACTGTGTAACTGCACTGTTAGTAGATACTGTTCTAACAGCTCAGTTAGTAGATACTGTTCTAACAGCTGTTAGTAGATACTGTTCTAACAGCTCTGTTGGTAGATACTGTTCTAACAGCTCTGTTAGTAGATACTGTTCTAACAGCTGTTAGTAGATACTGTGTAACAGCTCTGTTAGTAGATACTGTTCTAACAGCTCAGTTAGTATATACTGTGTAACAGCACTGTTAGTACTGTTCTAACAGCTCTGTTAGTAGATACTGTTCTAACAGCTCTGTTAGTATATACTGTTCTAACAGCTCAGTTAGTAGATACTGTGTAACAGCACTGTTAGTAGATACTTTTCTAACAGCTCTGTTAGTAGATACTGTTCTAACAGCTCAGTTAGAAGATACTGTGTAACTGCACTGTTAGTAGATACTGTTCTAACAGATCAGTTAGTAGATACTGTTCTAACAGCTGTTAGTAGATACTGTTCTAACAGCTCTGTTGGTAGATACTGTTCCAACAGCTGTTAGTAGATACTGTTCTAACAGCTCTGTTAGTAGATACTGTTCAAACAGCTCTGTTAGTAGATACTGTTCTAACAGCTGTTAGTAGATACCGTTCTAACAGCTCTGTTAGTAGATACTGTTCTAACAGCTCTGTTAGTGGATAGTGTTCTAACAGCTCAGTTGCAGCTCTGTTAGTAGATACTGTTCTAACAGCTCAGTTAGTTGATACTGGTCTAACAGCTCAGTTAGTAGATACTGTTCTAACAGCTCTGTTAGTAGATACTGTTATAACAGCTCAGTTAGTAGATACTGTTCTAACAGCTCAGTTAGAAGATACTGTGTAACAGCACTGTTAGTAGATACTGTTCTAACAGCTCTGTTGGTAGATACTGTTCCAACAGCTCTGTTAGTAGATACTGTTCTAACAGCTCTGTTAGTAGATACTGTTCTAACAGCTCTGTTAGTAGATACTGTTCTAACAGCTCTGTTAGTAGATACTGTTCTAACAGCTCTGTTAGTAGATACTGTTCTAACAGCTGTTACTAGATACTGTTCTAACAGCTCTAGTGGTAGATACTGTTCTAACAGCTGTTAGTAGATACTGTTCTAACAGCTCCGTTAGTAGATACTGTTCTAACAGCTTTGTTAGTAGATACTGTTCTAATAGCTGTTAGTAGATACTGTTATAACTGCTCTGTTAGTAGATACTGTGTAACAGCACTGTTAGTAGATACTGTTCTAACAGCTCTGTTAGTAGATACTGTTCTAACAGCTCTGTTAGTAGATACTGTTCTAACAGCTGTTAGTAGATACTGTGTAACAGCTCTGTTAGTAGATACTGTTCTAACAGCTCAGTTAGTAGATACTGTGTAATAGCACTGTTAGTACTGTTATAACAGCTCTGTTAGTAATACTGTTCTAACAGCTGTTAGTAGATACTGTTCTAACAGCTCTGTTAGTAGATACTGTTCTAACAGCTCTGTTAGTAGATACTGTTCTAACAGCTCTGTTAGTAGATACTGTTCAAACAGCTCTGTTAGTAGATTCTGTTCTAACAGCTGTTAGTAGATACCGTTCTAACAGCTCTGTTAGTAGATACTGTTCTAACAGCTCTGTTAGTGGATAGTGTTCTAACAGCTCAGTTGCAGCTCTGTTAGTAGATACTGTTCTAACAGCTCAGTTAGTTGATACTGGTCTAACAGCTCAGTTAGTAGATACTGTTCTAACAGCTCTGTTAGTAGATACTGTTCTAACAGCTCTGTTAGTATATACTGTTCTAACAGCTCAGTTAGTAGATACTGTATAACAGTACTGTTAGTAGATACTGTTATAACAGCTCAGTTAGTAGATACTGTTCTAACAGCTCAGTTAGAAGATACTGTGTAACAGCACTGTTAGTAGATACTGTTCTAACAGCTCTGTTGGTAGATACTGTTCCAACAGCTCTGTTGGTAGATACTGTTCCAACAGCTCTGTTAGTAGATACTGTTCTAACAGCTCTGTTAGTAGATACTGTTCTAACAGCTCTGTTAGTAGATACTGTTCTAACAGCTCTGTTAGTAGATACTGTTCTAACAGCTGTTACTAGATACTGTTCTAACAGCTCTAGTGGTAGATACTGTTCTAACAGCTGTTAGTAGATACTGTGTAACAGCTCTGTTAGTAGATACTGTTCTAACAGCTCAGTTAGTATATACTGTGTAACAGCACTGTTAGTACTGTTCTAACAGCTCTGTTAGTAGATACTGTTCTAACAGCTCTGTTAGTAGATACTGTTCTAACAGCTCAGTTAGTAGATACTGTGTAACAGCACTGTTAGTAGATACTGTTCTAACAGCTCTGTTAGTAGATACTGTTCTAACAGCTCTGTTAGTATATACTGTTCTAACAGCTCTGTTAGTAGATACTGTTCTAACAGCTGTTAGTAGATACTGTGTAACAGCTCTGTTAGTAGATACTGTTCTAACAGCTCAGTTAGTAGATACTGTGTAATAGCACTGTTAGTACTGTTATAACAGCTCTGTTAGTAATACTGTTCTAACAGCTGTTAGTAGATACTGTTCTAACAGCTGTTAGTAGATACTGTTCTAACAGCTCTGTTAGTAGATACTGTTCTAACAGCTCTGTTAGTAGATACTGTTCTAACAGCTGTTAGTAGATATGATACTGTTCTAACCGCTCCGTTAGTAGATACTGTTCTAACAGCTTTGTTAGTAGATACTGTTCTAACAGCTGTTAGTAGATACTGTTATAACTGCTCTGTTAGTAGATACTGTTGTAACAGCACTGTTAGTAGATACTGTTCTAACAGCTCTGTTAGTAGATACTGTTCTAACAGCTGTTAGTAGATACTGTTCTAACAGCTCTGTTGGTAGATACTGTTCCAACAGCTGTTAGTGGATACTGTTCTAACAGCTCTGTTAGTAGATACTGTTCAAACAGCTCTGTTAGTAGATACTGTTCTAACAGCTGTTAGTAGATACCGTTCTAACAGCTCTGTTAGTAGATACTGTTCTAACAGCTCTGTTAGTAGATACTGTTCTAACAGCTCTGTTAGTAGATACTGTTCTAACTGCTGTTAGTAGATACTGTTCTAACAGCTCTGTTGGTAGATACTGTTCTAGCAGCTCTGTTAGTAGATACTGTTCTAACAGCTTTGTTAGTAGATACTGTTATAACTGCTCTGTTAGTAGATACTGTGTAACAGCACTGTTAGTAGATACTGTTCTAACAGCTCTGTTAGTAGATACTGTTCTAACAGCTGTTAGTAGATACTGTGTAACAGCTCTGTTAGTAGATACTGTTCGTACAGCTCAGTTATTAGATACTGTGTAACAGCACTGTTAGTAGATACTGTTCTAACAGGTCTGTTAGTAGATACTGTTATAACAGCTCTGTTAGTAAGTTCTAACAGCTCTGTTAGTATATACTGTTCTAACAGCTCCGTTAGTAGATACTGTTCTTACAGCTCTGTTAGTAGATACTGTTCTAACAGCTCTGTTAGTAGATACTGTTCTAACAGCTCTGTTAGTAGATACTGTTCTTACAGCTCTGTTAGTAGATACTGCTCTAACAGCTCAGTTAGAAGATACTGTGTAACAGCTCTGTTAGTAGATGCTGTTCTAACAGCCCTGTTAGTAGATACTGTGTAACAGCTCTGTTAGTAGATAATGTTCTAAAAGCTCTATTAATAGATGCTGTTCTAACAGCTCAGTTAGTAGATACTATTCTAACAGCTCTGTTAGTAGATACTGTTCTAACAGCTCTCTTAGTAGATACTGTTCTAAAAGCTGTTAGTAGATACTGTTCTAACAGCTCTGTTAGTAGATACTGTTCTAACAGCTCTGTTAGTAGATACTGTTCTAACAGTTCTGTTAGTAGATACTGTTCTAACTGCTCAGTTAGAAGTTACTGTGTAACAGCACTGTTAGTAGATACTGTTCTAACAGCTCTGTTAGTAGATCCTGTTCTAACAGCTGTTAGTAGATACTGTTCTAGCAGCTCTGTTAGTAGATACTGTTCTAACACCTGTTAGTAGATACTGTTCTAACAGCTCCGTTAGTAGATACTGTTCTAACAGCTTTGTTAGTAGATACTGTTCTAACAGCTGTTAGTAGATACTGTTATAACTGCTGTTAGTAGATACTGTTCTAACAGCTCTGTTAGTAGATACTGTTCTAACAGCTGTTAGTAGATACTGTGTAACAGCTCTGTTACTAGATACTGTTCTAACAGCTCAGTTATTAGATACTGTGTAACAGCACTGTTAGTAGATACTGTTCTAACAGCTCTGTTAGTAGATACTGTTCTAACAGCTCTGTTAGTAGATACTGTTCTAACAGCTCTGTTAGAAGATACTGTGTAACAGCACTGTTAGTAGATACTGTTCTAACAGCTCTGTTAGATACTGTTCTAACAGCTGTTAGTAGATACTGTTCTAGCAGCTCTGTTAGTAGATACTGTTCTAACACCTGTTAGTAGATACTGTTCTAACAGCTCTGTTGGTAGATACTGTTCTAACAGCTCAGTTAGAAGATACTGTGTAACAGCACTGTTAGTAGATACTGTTATAACTGCTCTGTTAGTAGATACTGTTCTAACAGCTCTGTTAGTAGATACTGTTCTAACAGCTGTGAGTAGATACTGTGTAACAGCTCTGTTAGTAGATACTGTTCTAACAGCTCAGTTATTAGATACTGTGTAACAGCACTCTTAGTAGATACTGTTATAACAGCTCTGTTAGTAGATACTGTTATAACAGCTCTGTTAGTAATACTGTTCTAACAGCTGTTAGTAGATACTGTTCTAACAGCTCTGTTAGTAGATTCTGTTCTAACAGCTCTGTTAGTATATACTGTTCTAACAGCTCAGTTAGTAGATACTGTGTAACAGCACTGTTAGTAGATACTGTTCTAACAGTTGTTAGTAGATACTGTTCTAACACCTCAGTTAGAAGATACTGTGTAACATCACTGTTAGTAGATACTGTTCTAACAACTCAGTTAGTAGATACTGTTCTAACAGCTGTTAGTAGATACTGTTCTAACAGCTCTGTTGGTAGATACTGTTCCAACAGCTGTTAGTAGATACTGTTCTAACAGCTCTGTTGGTAGATACTGCTCTAACAGCTCTATTTGTAGATACTGTTCTAACAGCTCTGTTGGTAGATAGTGTTCCAACAGCTGTTAGTAGATACTGTTCTAACAGCTCTGTTAGTAGATACTGTTCTAACAGCTCTATTAGTAGATAGTGTTCTAACAGCTCAGTTGCAGCTCTGTTAGTAGATACTGTTCTAACAGCTCAGTTAGTTGATACTGTGCTAACAGCTCTGTTAGTAGATACTGTTCTAACAGCTTTGTTAGTAGCTACTGTTCCAACAGCTGTTAGTAGATACTGTTCTAACAGCTGTTAGTAGATACCTTTCTAACAGCTCTGTTAGTAGATACTGTTCTAACATCTCTGTTAGTAGATAGTGTTCTAACAGCTCAGTTGCAGCTCTGTTAGTAAATACTGTTCTAACAGCTCAGTTAATTGATACTGTTCTAACAGCTCTGTTAGTAGATACTGTTCTAACAGCTCTGTTAGTAGATACTGTTCCAACAGCTGTTAGTAGATACCGTTCTAACAGCTCTGTTAGTAGATACTGTTCTAACAGCTCTGTTAGTTGATACTGTTCTAACAGCTGTTAGTAGATACTGTTCTAACAGCTCTGTTAGTAGATAATGTTCTAACAGCTCTGTTAGTAGATACTGTTCTAACAGCTCTGTTGGTAGATAGTGTTCTAACAGCTCTGTTAGTAGATACTGTTCTAACAGCTCTGTTAGTAGATACTGTTCTAACAGCTCAGCTAGTTGATACTGTTCTAACAGCTCTGTTAGTTGATACTGTTCTAACAGCTGTTAGTAGATACTGTTCTAACAGCTCTGTTAGTAGATACTGTTCTAACAGCTCTTTTAGTAGATACTGTTCTAACAGCTCTGTTGGTAGATAGTGTTCTAACAGCTCTGTTAGTAGATACTGTTCTAACAGCTCTATTAGTAGATACTGTTCTAACAGCTCTAGTAGTAGATACTGTTCTAACAGCTGTTAGTAGATACTGTTCTAACAGCTCCGTTAGTAGATACTGTTCTAACAGCTTTGTTAGTAGATACTGTTCTAATAGCTGTTAGTAGATACTGTTATAACTGTTTTGTTAGTAGATACTGTGTAACAGCACTGTTAGTAGATACTGTTCTAACAGCTCTGTTAGTAGATACTGTTCTAACAGCTGTTAGTAGGTACTGTGTAACAGCTCTGTTAGTAGATACTGTTCTAACAGCTCAGTTAGTATACACTGTGTAACAGCACTGTTAGTACTGTTCTAACAGCTCTGTTAGTAGATACTGTTCTAACAGCTCTGTTAGTATATACTGTTCTAACAGCTCAGTTAGTAGATACTGTGTAACAGCACTGTTAGTAGATACTTTTCTAACAGCTCTGTTAGTAGATACTGTTCTAACAGCTCAGTTAGAAGATACTGTGTAACTGCACTGTTAGTAGATACTGTTCTAACAGCTCAGTTAGTAGATACTGTTCTAACAGCTGTTAGTAGATACTGTTCTAACAGCTCTGTTGGTAGATACTGTTCCAACAGCTGTTAGTAGATACTGTTCTAACAGCTCTGTTAGTAGATACTGTTCAAACAGCTCTGTTAGTAGATACTGTTCTAACAGC
This sequence comes from Calotriton arnoldi, assembly GCA_963921515.1. NCBI lineage: Eukaryota > Metazoa > Chordata > Amphibia > Caudata > Salamandridae > Calotriton > Calotriton arnoldi. The sequence continues at coordinate 147,755 of CAWUFW010001353.1, read as the reverse complement.
TGTTAGTAGATACCGTTCTAACAGCTCTGTTAGTAAATACTGTTCTAACAGCTCTGTTAGTGGATAGTGTTCTAACAACTCAGTTGCAGCTCTGTTAGTAGATACTGTTCTAACAGCTCAGTTAGTTGATACTGGTCTAACAGCTCAGTTAGTAGATACTGTTCTAACAGCTCTGTTAGTAGATACTGTTATAACAGCTCAGTTAGTAGATACTGTTCTAACAGCTCAGTTAGAAGATACTGTGTAACAGCACTGTTAGTAGATACTGTTCTAACAGCTCTGTTGGTAGATACTGTTCCAACAGCTCTGTTAGTAGATACTGTTCTAACAGCTCTGTTAGTAGATACTGTTCTAACAGCTCTGTTAGTAGATACTGTTCTAACAGCTCTGTTAGTAGATACTGTTCTAACAGCTCTGTTAGTAGATACTGTTCTAACAGCTGTTACTAGATACTGTTCTAACAGCTCTAGTGGTAGATACTGTTCTAACAGCTGTTAGTAGATACTGTGTAACAGCTCTGTTAGTAGATACTGTTCTAACAGCTCAGTTAGTATATACTGTGTAACAGCACTGTTAGTACTGTTCTAACAGCTCTGTTAGTAGATACTGTTCTAACAGCTCTGTTAGTATATACTGTTCTAACAGCTCAGTTAGTAGATACTGTGTAACAGCACTGTTAGTAGATACTTTTCTAACAGCTCTGTTAGTAGATACTGTTCTAACAGCTCAGTTAGAAGATACTGTGTAACTGCACTGTTAGTAGATACTGTTCTAACAGCTCAGTTAGTAGATACTGTTCTAACAGCTGTTAGTAGATACTGTTCTAACAGCTCTGTTGGTAGATACTGTTCTAACAGCTCTGTTAGTAGATACTGTTCTAACAGCTGTTAGTAGATACTGTGTAACAGCTCTGTTAGTAGATACTGTTCTAACAGCTCAGTTAGTATATACTGTGTAACAGCACTGTTAGTACTGTTCTAACAGCTCTGTTAGTAGATACTGTTCTAACAGCTCTGTTAGTATATACTGTTCTAACAGCTCAGTTAGTAGATACTGTGTAACAGCACTGTTAGTAGATACTTTTCTAACAGCTCTGTTAGTAGATACTGTTCTAACAGCTCAGTTAGAAGATACTGTGTAACTGCACTGTTAGTAGATACTGTTCTAACAGATCAGTTAGTAGATACTGTTCTAACAGCTGTTAGTAGATACTGTTCTAACAGCTCTGTTGGTAGATACTGTTCCAACAGCTGTTAGTAGATACTGTTCTAACAGCTCTGTTAGTAGATACTGTTCAAACAGCTCTGTTAGTAGATACTGTTCTAACAGCTGTTAGTAGATACCGTCTCTAACAGCTCTGTTAGTAGATACTGTTCTAACAGCTCTGTTAGTGGATAGTGTTCTCAACAGCTCAGTTGCAGCTCTGTTAGTAGATACTGTTCTAACAGCTCAGTTAGTTGATACTGGTCTAACAGCTCAGTTAGTAGATACTGTTCTAACAGCTCTGTTAGTAGATACTGTTATAACAGCTCAGTTAGTAGATACTGTTCTAACAGCTCAGTTAGAAGATACTGTGTAACAGCACTGTTAGTAGATACTGTTCTAACAGCTCTGTTGGTAGATACTGTTCCAACAGCTCTGTTAGTAGATACTGTTCTAACAGCTCTGTTAGTAGATACTGTTCTAACAGCTCTGTTAGTAGATACTGTTCTAACAGCTCTGTTAGTAGATACTGTTCTAACAGCTCTGTTAGTAGATACTGTTCTAACAGCTGTTACTAGATACTGTTCTAACAGCTCTAGTGGTAGATACTGTTCTAACAGCTGTTAGTAGATACTGTTCTAACAGCTCCGTTAGTAGATACTGTTCTAACAGCTTTGTTAGTAGATACTGTTCTAATAGCTGTTAGTAGATACTGTTATAACTGCTCTGTTAGTAGATACTGTGTAACAGCACTGTTAGTAGATACTGTTCTAACAGCTCTGTTAGTAGATACTGTTCTAACAGCTCTGTTAGTAGATACTGTTCTAACAGCTGTTAGTAGATACTGTGTAACAGCTCTGTTAGTAGATACTGTTCTAACAGCTCAGTTAGTAGATACTGTGTAATAGCACTGTTAGTACTGTTATAACAGCTCTGTTAGTAATACTGTTCTAACAGCTGTTAGTAGATACTGTTCTAACAGCTCTGTTAGTAGATACTGTTCTAACAGCTCTGTTAGTAGATACTGTTCTAACAGCTCTGTTAGTAGATACTGTTCAAACAGCTCTGTTAGTAGATTCTGTTCTAACAGCTGTTAGTAGATACCGTTCTAACAGCTCTGTTAGTAGATACTGTTCTAACAGCTCTGTTAGTGGATAGTGTTCTAACAGCTCAGTTGCAGCTCTGTTAGTAGATACTGTTCCTAACAGCTCAGTTAGTTGATACTGGTCTAACAGCTCAGTTAGTAGATACTGTTCTAACAGCTCTGTTAGTAGATACTGTTCTAACAGCTCTGTTAGTATATACTGTTCTAACAGCTCAGTTAGTAGATACTGTATAACAGTACTGTTAGTAGATACTGTTATAACAGCTCAGTTAGTAGATACTGTTCTAACAGCTCAGTTAGAAGATACTGTGTAACAGCACTGTTAGTAGATACTGTTCTAACAGCTCTGTTGGTAGATACTGTTCCAACAGCTCTGTTGGTAGATACTGTTCCAACAGCTCTGTTAGTAGATACTGTTCTAACAGCTCTGTTAGTAGATACTGTTCTAACAGCTCTGTTAGTAGATACTGTTCTAACAGCTCTGTTAGTAGATACTGTTCTAACAGCTGTTACTAGATACTGTTCTAACAGCTCTAGTGGTAGATACTGTTCTAACAGCTGTTAGTAGATACTGTGTAACAGCTCTGTTAGTAGATACTGTTCTAACAGCTCAGTTAGTATATACTGTGTAACAGCACTGTTAGTACTGTTCTAACAGCTCTGTTAGTAGATACTGTTCTAACAGCTCTGTTAGTATATACTGTTCTAACAGCTCAGTTAGTAGATACTGTGTAACAGCACTGTTAGTAGATACTTTTCTAACAGCTCTGTTAGTAGATACTGTTCTAACAGCTCAGTTAGAAGATACTGTGTAACTGCACTGTTAGTAGATACTGTTCTAACAGCTCAGTTAGTAGATACTGTTCTAACAGCTGTTAGTAGATACTGTTCTAACAGCTCTGTTGGTAGATACTGTTCTAACAGCTCTGTTAGTAGATACTGTTCTAACAGCTGTTAGTAGATACTGTGTAACAGCTCTGTTAGTAGATACTGTTCTAACAGCTCAGTTAGTATATACTGTGTAACAGCACTGTTAGTACTGTTCTAACAGCTCTGTTAGTAGATACTGTTCTAACAGCTCTGTTAGTATATACTGTTCTAACAGCTCAGTTAGTAGATACTGTGTAACAGCACTGTTAGTAGATACTTTTCTAACAGCTCTGTTAGTAGATACTGTTCTAACAGCTCAGTTAGAAGATACTGTGTAACTGCACTGTTAGTAGATACTGTTCTAACAGATCAGTTAGTAGATACTGTTCTAACAGCTGTTAGTAGATACTGTTCTAACAGCTCTGTTGGTAGATACTGTTCCAACAGCTGTTAGTAGATACTGTTCTAACAGCTCTGTTAGTAGATACTGTTCAAACAGCTCTGTTAGTAGATACTGTTCTAACAGCTGTTAGTAGATACTGCTCTAACAGCTCTGTTAGTAGATACTGTTCTAACAGCTCTGTTAGTGGATAGTGTTCTAACAGCTCAGTTGCAGCTCTGTTAGTAGATACTGTTCTAACAGCTCAGTTAGTTGATACTGGTCTAACAGCTCAGTTAGTAGATACTGTTCTAACAGCTCTGTTAGTAGATACTGTTATAACAGCTCAGTTAGTAGATACTGTTCTAACAGCTCAGTTAGAAGATACTGTGTAACAGCACTGTTAGTAGATACTGTTCTAACAGCTCTGTTGGTAGATACTGTTCCAACAGCTCTGTTAGTAGATACTGTTCTAACAGCTCTGTTAGTAGATACTGTTCTAACAGCTCTGTTAGTAGATACTGTTCTAACAGCTCTGTTAGTAGATACTGTTCTAACAGCTCTGTTAGTAGATACTGTTCTAACAGCTGTTACTAGATACTGTTCTAACAGCTCTAGTGGTAGATACTGTTCTAACAGCTGTTAGTAGATACTGTTCTAACAGCTCCGTTAGTAGATACTGTTCTAACAGCTTTGTTAGTAGATACTGTTCTAATAGCTGTTAGTAGATACTGTTATAACTGCTCTGTTAGTAGATACTGTGTAACAGCACTGTTAGTAGATACTGTTCTAACAGCTCTGTTAGTAGATACTGTTCTAACAGCTCTGTTAGTAGATACTGTTCTAACAGCTGTTAGTAGATACTGTGTAACAGCTCTGTTAGTAGATACTGTTCTAACAGCTCAGTTAGTAGATACTGTGTAATAGCACTGTTAGTACTGTTATAACAGCTCTGTTAGTAATACTGTTCTAACAGCTGTTAGTAGATACTGTTCTAACAGCTCTGTTAGTAGATACTGTTCTAACAGCTCTGTTAGTAGATACTGTTCTAACAGCTCTGTTAGTAGATACTGTTCAAACAGCTCTGTTAGTAGATTCTGTTCTAACAGCTGTTAGTAGATACCGTTCTAACAGCTCTGTTAGTAGATACTGTTCTAACAGCTCTGTTAGTGGATAGTGTTCTAACAGCTCAGTTGCAGCTCTGTTAGTAGATACTGTTCTAACAACTCAGTTAGTTGATACTGGTCTAACAGCTCAGTTAGTAGATACTGTTCTAACAGCTCTGTTAGTAGATACTGTTCTAACAGCTCTGTTAGTATATACTGTTCTAACAGCTCAGTTAGTAGATACTGTATAACAGTACTGTTAGTAGATACTGTTATAACAGCTCAGTTAGTAGATACTGTTCTAACAGCTCAGTTAGAAGATACTGTGTAACAGCACTGTTAGTAGATACTGTTCTAACAGCTCTGTTGGTAGATACTGTTCCAACAGCTCTGTTGGTAGATACTGTTCCAACAGCTCTGTTAGTAGATACTGTTCTAACAGCTCTGTTAGTAGATACTGTTCTAACAGCTCAGTTAGTTGATACTGTTCTAACAGCTCAGTTAGTTGATACTGTTCTAACAGTTGTTAGTAGATACTGTGTAACAGCTCTGTTAGTAGATACTGTTCTAACAGCTCTGTTAGTAGATACTGTTCTAACAGCTGTTACTAGATACTGTTCTAACAGCTCTAGTGGTAGATACTGTTCTAACAGCTGTTAGTAGATACTGTTCTAACAGCTCCGTTAGTAGATACTGTTCTAACAGCTTTGTTAGTAGATACTGTTCTAATAGCTGTTAGTAGATACTGTTATAACTGCTCTGTTAGTAGATACTGTGTAACAGCACTGTTAGTAGATACTGTTCTAACAGCTCTGTTAGTAGATACTGTTCTAACAGCTGTTAGTAGATACTGTGTAACAGCTCTGTTAGTAGATACTGTTCTAACAGCTCAGTTAGTAGATACTGTGTAATAGCACTGTTAGTACTGTTATAACAGCTCTGTTAGTAATACTGTTCTAACAGCTGTTAGTAGATACTGTTCTAACAGCTGTTAGTAGATACTGTTCTAACAGCTCTGTTAGTAGATACTGTTCTAACAGCTCTGTTAGTAGATACTGTTCTAACAGCTGTTAGTAGATATGATACTGTTCTAACCGCTCCGTTAGTAGATACTGTTCTAACAGCTTTGTTAGTAGATACTGTTCTAACAGCTGTTAGTAGATACTGTTATAACTGCTCTGTTAGTAGATACTGTTGTAACAGCACTGTTAGTAGATACTGTTCTAACAGCTCTGTTAGTAGATACTGTTCTAACAGCTGTTAGTAGATACCGTTCTAACAGCTCTGTTAGGAGATACTGTTCTAACAGCTCTATTAGTAGATAGTGTTCTAACAGCTCAGTTAGTTGATACTGGTCTAACAGCTCAGTTAGTAGATACTGTTCTAACAGCTCTGTTAGATTCTGTTCTAACAGCTCTGTTAGTATATACTGTTCTAACAGCTCAGTTAGTAGATACTGTGTAACAGCACTGTTAGTAGATACTGTTCTAACAGCTCTGTTGGTAGATACTGTTCCAACAGCTCTGTTAGTAGATACCGTTCTAACAGCTCTGTTAATAGATACTGTTCTAACAGCTGTTAGTAGATACCGTTCTAACAGCTCTGTTAGTAGATACCGTTCTAACAGCTCAGTTAGTTGATACTGGTCTAACAGCTCAGTTAGTAGATACCGTTCTAACAGCTCTGTTAGTAGATACTGTTCTAACAGCTGTTAGTAGATACCGTTCTAACAGCTCTGTTAGTAGATACTGTTCTAACAGCTCTGTTAGTAGATAGTGTTCTAACAGCTCAGTTGCAGCTCTGTTAGTAGATACTGTTCTAACAGCTCAGTTAGTTGATACTGTTCTAACAGCTTTGTTAGTAGATACTGTTCCAACAGCTGTTAGTAGATACCGTTCTAACAGCTCTGTTAGTAGATACCGTTCTAACAGCTGTTAGTAGATACTGTTCTAACAGCTCTCTTAGTAGATACTGTGTAATAGCTCTGTTAGTAGATACTGTTCTAACAGCTGTTAGTAGATGCTGTTCTAACAGCTGTTAGTAGATACTGTTCTAACAGCTGTAGGTAGATTCTGTTCTAACAGCTCTGTTAGTAGATACTGTTCTAACAGCTGTTAGTAGATACTGTGTAACAGCTCTGTTAGTAGATACTGTTCTAACAGCTCAGTTAGTAGATACTGTGTAACAGCACTGTTAGTAGATACTGTTCTAACAGTTGTTAGTAGATACTGTGTAACAGCTCTGTTAGTAGATACTGTTCTAACAGCTCAGTTAGTATATACTGTTCTAACAGCTGTTAGTAGATACTGTGTAACAGCTCTGTTAGTAGATACTGTTCTAACAGCTCAGTTAGTAGATACTGTGTAATAGCACTGTTAGTACTGTTATAACAGCTCTGTTAGTAATACTGTTATAACAGCTGTTAGTAGATACTGTTCTAACAGCTCTGTTAGTAGATACTATTCTAACAGCTCTGTTAGTAGATACTGTTCTAACAGCTGTTAGTAGATACTGTTCTAACAGCTCTGTTAGTAGATACTGTGTAACAGCACTCTTAGTAGATACTGTTATAACAGCTCTGTTAGTAGATACTGTTATAACAGCTCTGTTAGTAGATACTGTTCTAGCATCTCTGTTAGTAGATAGTGTTCTAACAGCTCAGTTGCAGCTCTGTTAGTAGATACTGTTCTAACAGCTCAGTTAGTTGATACTGTTCTAACAGCTCAGTTGCAGCTCTGTTAGTAGATACTGTTCTAACAGCTCAGTTAGTTGATACTGTTCTAACAGCTCTGTTAGTAGAGACTGTTCCAACAGCTGTTAGTTGATACCGTTCTAACAGCTCTGTTAGTAGATACTGTTCTAACAGCTCTGTTAGTTGATACTGTTCTAACAGCTGTTAGTAGATACTGTTCTAACAGCTCTGTTAGTAGATACTGTTCTAACAGCTCTGTTAGTAGATACTGTTCTAACAGCTCTGTTGGTAGATAGTGTTCTAACAGCTCTGTTAGTAGATACTGTTCTAACAGCTCAGCTAGTTGATACTGTTCTAACAGCTCTGTTAGTAGATACTGTTCTAACAGCTCTGTTAGTAGATACTGTTCTAACAGCTCTGTTAGTAGATACTGTTCTAACAGCTCTGTTAGTAGATACTGTTTTAACAGCTGTTACTAGATACTGTTCTAACAGCTCTAGTAGTAGATACTGTTCTAACAGCTGTTAGTAGATACTGTTCTAACAGCTCCGTTAGTAGATACTGTTCTAATAGCTGTTAGTAGATACTGTTATAACTGCTCTGTTAGTAGATACTGTGTAACAGCACTGTTAGTAGATACTGTTCTAACAGCTCTGTTAGTAGATACTGTTCTAACAGCTGTTAGGAGATACTGTGTAACAGCTCTGTTAGTAGATACTGTTCTAACAGCTCAGTTAGTATATACTGTGTAACAGCACTGTTAGTACTGTTATAACAGCCCTGTTAGTAATACTGTTCTAACAGCTGTTAGTAGATACTGTTCTAACAGCTCTGTTAGTAGATACTGTTCTAACAGCTCTGTTAGTATATACTGTTCTAACAGCTCAGTTAGTAGATACTGTATAACAGCACTGTTAGTATATACTGTTCTAACAGCTCAGTTAGAAGATACTGTGTAACTGCACTGTTAGTAGATACTGTTCTAACAGCTCAGTTAGTAGATACTGTTCTAACAGCTGTTAGTAGATACTGTTCTAACAGCTCTGTTAGTAGATACTGTTCTAACAGCTCTGTTAGTTGATACTGTTCTAACAGCTGTTAGTAGATACTGTTCTAACAGCTCTGTTAGTAGATACTGTTCTAACAGCTCTGTTAGTAGATACTGTTCTAACAGCTCTGTTGGTAGATAGTGTTCTAACAGCTCTGTTAGTAGATACTGTTCTAACAGCTCAGCTAGTTGATACTGTTCTAACAGCTCTGTTAGTAGATACTGTTCTAACAGCTCTGTTAGTAGATACTGTTCTAACAGCTCTGTTAGTAGATACTGTTCTAACAGCTGTTACTAGATACTGTTCTAACAGCTCTAGTAGTAGATACTGTTCTAACAGCTGTTAGTAGATACTGTTCTTACAGCTCCGTTAGTAGATACTGTTCTAATAGCTGTTAGTAGATACTGTTATAACTGCTCTGTTAGTAGATACTGTGTAACAGCACTGTTAGTAGATACTGTTCTAACAGCTCTGTTAGTAGATACTGTTCTAACAGCTGTTAGGAGATACTGTGTAACAGCTCTGTTAGTAGATACTGTTCTAACAGCTCAGTTAGTATATACTGTGTAACAGCACTGTTAGTACTGTTATAACAGCCCTGTTAGTAATACTGTTCTAACAGCTGTTAGTAGATACTGTTCTAACAGCTCTGTTAGTAGATACTGTTCTAACAGCTCTGTTAGTATATACTGTTCTAACAGCTCAGTTAGTAGATGCTGTATAACAGCACTGTTAGTATATACTGTTCTAACAGCTCAGTTAGAAGATACTGTGTAACTGCACTGTTAGTAGATACTGTTCTAACAGCTCAGTTAGTAGATACTGTTCTAACAGCTGTTAGTAGATACTGTTCTAACAGCTCTGTTGGTAGATACTGTTCCAACAGCTGTTAGTAGATACTGTTCTAACAGCTCTGTTAGTAGATACTGTTCAAACAGCTCTGTTAGTAGATACTGTTCTAACAGCTGTTAGTAGATACCGTTCTAACAGCTCTGTTAGTAGATACTGTTCTAACAGCTCTGTTAGTAGATAGTCTTCTAACAGCTCAGTTGCAGCTCTGTTAGTAGATACTGTTCTAACAGCTCAGTTAGTTGATACTGGTCTAACAGCTCAGTTAGTAGATACTGTTCTAACAGCTCTGTTAGTAGATACTGTTCTAACAGCTCTGTTAGTATATACTGTTCTAACAGCTCAGTTAGTAGATACTGTGTATCAGTACTGTTAGTAGATACTGTTATAACAGCTCAGTTAGTAGATACTGTTCTAACAGCTCAGTTGGAAGATACTGTGTAACAGCACTGTTAGTAGATACTGTTCTAACAGCTCTGTTGGTAGATACTGTTCCAACAGCTCTGTTAGTAGATACTGTTCTAACAGCTCTGTTAGTAGATACTGTTCTAACAGCTCAGTTAGTTGATACTGTTCTAACAGCTCTGTTAGTAGATACTGTTCTAACAGCTCTGTTAGTAGATACTGTTCTAACAGCTCTGTTAGTAGATACTGTTCTAACAGCTGTTACTAGATACTGTTCTAACAGCTCTAGTAGTAGATACTGTTCTAACAGCTGTTAGTAGATACTGTTTTAACAGCTCCATTAGTAGATACTGTTCTAACAGCTTTGTTAGTAGATACTGTTCTAATAGCTGTTAGTAGATACTGTTATAACTGATCTGTTAGTAGATACTGTGTAACAGCACTGTTAGTAGATACTGTTCTAACAGCTCTGTTAGTAGATACTGTTCTAACAGCTGGTAGTAGATACTGTGTAACAGCTCTGTTAGTAGATACTGTTCTAACAGCTCAGTTAGTAGATACTGTGTAACAGCACTGTTAGTACTGTTATAACAGCTCTGTTTGTAATACTGTTCTAACAGCTCTGTTAGTAGATACTGTTCTAACAGCTGTTAGTAGATACTGTTCTAACAGCTGTTAGTAGATACTGTTCTAACAGCTCTGTTAGTAGATACTGTTCTAACAGCTGTTAGTAGATATGATACTGTTCTAACCGCTCCGTTAGTAGATACTGTTCTAACAGCTTTGTTAGTAGATACTGTTATAGCTGCTCTGTTAGTAGATACTGTTGTAACAGCACTGTTAGTAGATACTGTTCTAACAGCTCTATTAGTAGATACTGTTCTAACAGCTGTTAGTAGATACTGTTCTAACAGCTCTGTTAGTAGATACTGTTCTAACAGCTCTATTAGTAGATAGTGTTCTAACAGCTCTGTTAGTATATACTGTTCTAACAGCTCAGTTAGTAGATACTGTGTAACAGCACTGTTCGTAGATACGGATCTAGCAGCTGTTAGTAGATACTGTTCTAACAGCTCTGTTAGTAGATACTGTTCTAACAGCTCAGTTAGTTGATACTGGTCTAACAGCTCAGTTAGTAGATACTGTTCTAACAGCTCTGTTAGTAGATACTGTTCTAACAGCTCTGTTAGTATATACTGTTCTAACAGCTCAGTTAGTAGATACTGTGTAACAGCACTGTTAGTAGATACTGTTCTAACAGCTCAGTTAGTAGATACTGTTCTAACAGCTCAGTTAGAAGACACTGTGGTGTAGCACTGTTAGTAGATACTGTTCTAACAGCTCTGTTGGTAGATACTGTTCCAACAGCTCTGTTAGTAGATACCGTTCTAACAGCTCTGTTAGTAGATACTGTTCTAACAGCTCTGTTAGTAGATACTGTTCTAACAGCTGTTAGTAGATACCGTTCTAACAGCTCTGTTAGTAGATACTGTTCTAACAGCTCTGTTAATAGATACTGTTCTACAGCTCTGTTAGTAGATACTGTTCTAACAGCTGTTAGTAGATACCGTTCTAACAGCTCTGTTAGTAGATACTGTTCTAACAGCTCTGTTAATAGATCCTGTTCTAACAGCTCTGTTAGTAGATAGTGTTCTAACAGCTCAGTTGCAGCTCTGTTAGTAGATACTGTTCTAACAGCTCAGTTAGTTGATACTGTTCTAACAGCTCTGTTAGTAGAGACTGTTCCAACAGCTGTTAGTTGATACCGTTCTAACAGCTCTGTTAGTAGATACTGTTCTAACAGCTCTGTTAGTTGATACTGTTCTAACAGCTGTTAGTAGATACTGTTCTAACAGCTCTGTTAGTAGATACTGTTCTAACAGCTCTGTTAGTAGATACTGTTCTAACAGCTCTGTTGGTAGATAGTGTTCTAACAGCTCTGTTAGTAGATACTGTTCTAACAGCTCAGCTAGTTGATACTGTTCTAACAGCTCTGTTAGTAGATACTGTTCTAACAGCTCTGTTAGTAGATACTGTTCTAACAGCTCTGTTAGTAGATACTGTTCTAACAGCTCTGTTAGTAGATACTGTTCTAACAGCTGTTACTAGATACTGTTCTAACAGCTCTAGTAGTAGATACTGTTCTAACAGCTGTTAGTAGATACTGTTCTAACAGCTCCGTTAGTAGATACTGTTCTAATAGCTGTTAGTAGATACTGTTATAACTGCTCTGTTAGTAGATACTGTGTAACAGCACTGTTAGTAGATACTGTTCTAACAGCTCTGTTAGTAGATACTGTTGTAACAGCTGTTAGGAGATACTGTGTAACAGCTCTGTTAGTAGATACTGTTCTAACAGCTCAGTTAGTATATACTGTGTAACAGCACTGTTAGTACTGTTATAACAGCCCTGTTAGTAATACTGTTCTAACAGCTGTTAGTAGATACTGTTCTAACAGCTCTGTTAGTAGATACTGTTCTAACAGCTCTGTTAGTATATACTGTTCTAACAGCTCAGTTAGTAGATACTGTATAACAGCACTGTTAGTATATACTGTTCTAACAGCTCAGTTAGAAGATACTGTGTAACTGCACTGTTAGTAGATACTGTTCTAACAGCTCAGTTAGTAGATACTGTTCTAACAGCTGTTAGTAGATACTGTTCTAACAGCTCTGTTAGTAGATACTGTTCTAACAGCTCTGTTAGTTGATACTGTTCTAACAGCTCTGTTAGTTGATACTGTTCTAACAGCTGTTAGTAGATACTGTTCTAACAGCTCTGTTAGTAGATACTGTTCTAACAGCTCTGTTAGTAGATACTGTTCTAACAGCTCTGTTGGTAGATAGTGTTCTAACAGCTCTGTTAGTAGATACTGTTCTAACAGCTCAGCTAGTTGATACTGTTCTAACAGCTCTGTTAGTAGATACTGTTCTAACAGCTCTGTTAGTAGATACTGTTCTAACAGCTCTGTTAGTAGATACTGTTCTAACAGCTCTGTTAGTAGATACTGTTCTAACAGCTCTGTTAGTAGATACTGTTCTAACAGCTGTTACTAGATACTGTTCTAACAGCTCTAGTAGTAGATACTGTTCTAACAGCTCCGTTAGTAGATACTGTTCTAATAGCTGTTAGTAGATACTGTTATAACTGCTCTGTTAGTAGATACTGTGTAACAGCACTGTTAGTAGATACTGTTCTAACAGCTCTGTTAGTAGATACTGTTCTAACAGCTGTTAGGAGATACTTTGTAACAGCTCTGTTAGTAGATACTGTTCTAACAGCTCAGTTAGTATATACTGTGTAACAGCACTGTTAGTACTGTTATAACAGCCCTGTTAGTAATACTGTTCTAACAGCTGTTAGTAGATACTGTTCTAACAGCTCTGTTAGTAGATACTGTTCTAACAGCTCTGTTAGTAGATACTGTTCTAACAGCTCTGTTAGTATATACTGTTCTAACAGCTCAGTTAGTAGATACTGTATAACAGCACTGTTAGTATATACTGTTCTAACAGCTCAGTTAGAAGATACTGTGTAACTGCACTGTTAGTAGATACTGTTCTAACAGCTCAGTTAGTAGATACTGTTCTAACAGCTGTTAGTAGATACTGTTCTAACAGCTCTGTTGGTAGATACTGTTCCAACAGCTGTTAGTAGATACTGTTCTAACAGCTCTGTTAGTAGATACTGTTCAAACAGCTCAGTTAGTAGATACTGTTCTAACAGCTGTTAGTAGATACCGTTCTAACAGCTCTGTTAGTAGATACTGTTCTAACAGCTCTGTTAGTAGATACTGTTCTAACAGCTCTGTTAGTATATACTGTTCTAACAGCTCAGTTAGTAGATACTGTGTAACAGTACTGTTAGTAGATACTGTTATAACAGCTCAGTTAGTAGATACTGTTCTAACAGCTCAGTTGGAAGATACTGTGCAACAGCACTGTTAGTAGATACTGTTCTAACAGCTCTGTTGGTAGATACTGTTCCAACAGCTCTGTTAGTAGATACTGTTCTAACAGCTCTGTTAGTAGATACTGTTCTAACAGCTCAGTTAGTTGATACTGTTCTAACAGCTCTGTTAGTAGATACTGTTCTAACAGCTCTGTTAGTAGATACTGTTCTAACAGCTCTGTTAGTAGATACTGTTCTAACAGCTGTTACTAGATACTGTTCTAACAGCTCTAGTAGTAGATACTGTTCTAACAGCTGTTAGTAGATACTGTTCTAACAGCTCCATTAGTAGATACTGTTCTAACAGCTTTGTTAGTAGATACTGTTCTAATAGCTGTTAGTAGATACTGTTATAACTGCTCTGTTAGTAGATACTGTGTAACAGCACTGTTAGTAGATACTGTTCTAACAGCTCTGTTAGTAGATACTGTTCTAACAGCTGGTAGTAGATACTGTGTAACAGCTCTGTTAGTAGATACTGTTCTAACAGCTCAGTTAGTAGATACTGTGTAACAGCACTGTTAGTACTGTTATAACAGCTCTGTTTGTAATACTGTTCTAACAGCTCTGTTAGTAGATACTGTTCTAACAGCTGTTAGTAGATACTGTTCTAACAGCTGTTAGTAGATACTGTTCTAACAGCTCTGTTAGTAGATACTGTTCTAACAGCTGTTAGTAGATATGATACTGTTCTAACCGCTCCGTTAGTAGATACTGTTCTAACAGCTTTGTTAGTAGATACTGTTATAGCTGCTCTGTTAGTAGATACTGTTGTAACAGCACTGTTAGTAGATACTGTTCTAACAGCTCTATTAGTAGATACTGTTCTAACAGCTGTTAGTAGATACCGTTCTAACAGCTCTGTTAGTAGATACTGTTCTAACAGCTCTATTAGTATATAGTGTTCTAACAGCTCTGTTAGTATATACTGTTCTAACAGCTCAGTTAGTAGATACTGTGTAACAGCACTGTTCGTAGATACTGATCTAACAGCTGTTAGTAGATACTGTTCTAACAGCTCTGTTAGTAGATACTGTTCTAACAGCTCAGTTAGTTGATACTGGTCTAACAGCTCAGTTAGTAGATACTGTTCTAACAGCTCTGTTAGTAGATACTGTTCTAACAGCTCTGTTAGTATATACTGTTCTAACAGCTCAGTTAGTAGATACTGTGTAACAGCACTGTTAGTAGATACTGTTCTAACAGCTCAGTTAGTAGATACTGTTCTAACAGCTCAGTTAGAAGATACTGTGGTGTAGCACTGTTAGTAGATACTGTTCTAACAGCTCTGTTGGTAGATACTGTTCCAACAGCTCTGTTAGTAGATACCGTTCTAACAGCTCTGTTAGTAGATACTGTTCTAACAGCTCTGTTAGTAGATACTGTTCTAACAGCTGTTAGTAGATACCGTTCTAACAGCTCTGTTAGTAGATACTGTTCTAACAGCTCTGTTAATAGATACTGTTCTAACAGCTCTGTTAGTAGATAGTGTTCTAACAGCTCAGTTGCTGCTCTGTTAGTAGATACTGTTCTAACAGCTCAGTTAGTTGATACTGTTCTAACAGCTCTGTTAATAGATATTGTTCTAACAGCTTTGTTAGTAGATACTGTTCCAACAGCTGTTAGTAGATACCGTTCTAACAGCTCTGTTAGTAGATACCGTTCTAACAGCTGTTAGTAGATACTGTTCTAACAGCTCTCTTAGTAGATACTGTGTAATAGCTCTGTTAGTAGATACTGTTCTAACAGCTGTTAGTAGATACTGTTCTAACAGCTGATAGTAGATTCTGTTCTAACAGCTCTGTTAGTAGATACTGTTCTAACAGCTGTTAGTAGATACTGTTCTAACAGCTCTGTTAGTAGATACTGTTCTAACAGCTCTGTTAGTAGATACTGTTCTAACAGCTCTGTTAGTATATACTGTTCTAACAGCTCAGTTAGTAGATACTGTGTAACAGCACTGTTAGTAGATACTGTTCTAACAGCTGTTAGTAGATACTGTTCTAACAGCTCTGTTAGTAGATACTGTTCTAACAGCTGTTAGTAGATACTGTTCTAACAGCTGTTAGTAGATACTGTTCTAACAGCTCTGTTATTAGATACTGTTCTAACAGCTCTGTTAGTAGATACTGTTCTAACAGCTGTTAGTAGATACTGTTCTAACAGCTGTTAGTAGATACTGTTCTAACAGCTCTGTTATTAGATACTGTTCTAACAGCTCAGTTAGTAGATACAGTGTAACAGCACTGTTAGTATAGACTGTTCTAACAGCTCTGTAAGTAGATACTGTTCTAACAGCTGTTAGTAGATACTGTTCTAACAGCTCTGTTAGTAGATACTGTTCTAACAGCTCTGTTAGTAGATACTGTTCTAACAGCTGTTAGTAGATATGATACTGTTCTAACCGCTCTGTTAGTAGATACTGTTCTAACAGCTTTGTTAGTAGATACTGTTCTAACAGCTGTTAGTAGATACTGTTATAACTGCTCTGTTAGTAGATACTGTGTAACAGCACTGTTAGATACTGTTCTAACAGCTGTTAGTAGATACTGTTATAACTGCTCTGTTAGTAGATACTGTGTAACAGCACTGTTAGTAGATACTGTTCGAACAGCTCTGTTAGTAGATACTGTTCTAACAGCTCTGTTAGTATATACTGTTCTAACAGCTCAGTTAGTAGATACTGTGTAACAGCACTGTTAGTAGATACTGTTCTAACAGCTGTTAGTAGATACTGTTCTAACAGCTCTGTTAGTAGATACTGTTCTAACAGCTGTTAGTAGATACTGTTCTAACAGCTCAGTTAGTAGATACAGTGTAACAGCACTGTTAGTATAGACTGTTCTAACAGCTCTGTAAGTAGATACTGTTCTAGCAGCTGTTAGTAGATACTGTTCTAACAGGTCTGTTAGTAGATACTGTTCTAACAGCTCTGTTAGTAGATACTGTTCTAACAGCTGTTAGTAGATATGATACTGTTCTAACCGCTCCGTTAGTAGATACTGTTCTAACAGCTTTGTTAGTAGATACTGTTCTAACAGCTGTTAGTAGATACTGTTATAACTGCTCTGTTAGTAGATACTGTGTAACAGCACTGTTAGATACTGTTCTAACAGCTGTTAGTAGATACTGTTATAACTGCTCTGTTAGTAGATACTGTGTAACAGCACTGTTAGTAGATACTGTTCTAACAGCTCTGTTAGTAGATACTGTTCTAACAGCTGTTAGTAGATACTGTGTTACAATAAGGTAATGTCACAGTGGAGAGCAATTTAAAACAGATAGACAAAGCAAGAGTTAATCTATTGTATCTGAACACAGAAAAAAACCGCCATACAGTTATTACACTAATGGATGTGATTTTATTTCATCACAACATTGAAATGAATCAAAATATAAAGTACAAAAAATTTCATAACTGAATATTTTTCAACAAACAGGTGCACAAAGGGTGAAGTGATAAGTGCATGGAAAGGGATAGTGAGAAAGGACAGTAGTGCGCATATATATACATCAGTAAATAATTAGATAATGGACTATCCAGACAGTTTTCTGCCAAATACATTAAATGTCAAATCATAACATAGTTGCAGATATATATTCTCTGTCATATATGCCTGACAATAAAGTAAAAAAGTGTCGACGTTTCGACCCCTAAACGGAACAGCAAAAATGGCGCATTGTGGGCGGGGTCTTCATCAGGACTGAGGTGAAGGTGAGGAGAAAGCACCAGTGAAGACAGCTATATTGCTTCAGGCTGCGGGTAAAAAGCTGGGCTGTGTGAGCTCTCAGACTTCTTCTTAAATGTCTCTGGTATTCGAAATGTTAGGGCCAGGTTGATAAGTAACCTGTGGCTCTGGGCTGCTGGCAGGGCCGGTGAACAGCTAACGTTAGCTGATCACCGGCCCTCCAGCAGCCCAGAGCCACAGGTTACACTTTTACTTTATTGTCAGGCATATATGACAGAGAATATATATCTGCAACTATGTTATGATTTGACATTTAATGTATTTGGCAGAAAACTGTCTGGATAGTCCATTATCTAATTATTTACTGATGTATATATATGCGCACTACTGTCCTTTCTCACTATCCCGTTCCATGCACTTATCACTTCACCCTTTGTGCACCTGTTTGTTGAAAAATATTCAGTTATGAAATTTTTTGTACTTTATATTTTGATTCATTTCAATGTTGTGATGAAATAAAATCACATCCATTAGTGTAATAACTGTATGGTGTTTTTTTTACTGTGTTCAGATACAATAGATTAACTCTTGCTTTGTCTATCTGTTTTAAATTGCTCTCCACTGTGACATTACCTTATTGTACCACTATTTACCCAGGTCCAGTGGTCGCCCGTGTTGCCCCATTGCTACATAACTTTTTTTAGTAGATACTGTGTAACAGCTCTGTTAGTAGATACCGTTCTAACAGCTCAGTTCGTAGATACTATTCTAACAGCTCTGTTAGTAGATACTGTTCTAACAGCTCAGTTAGAAGATACTGTTCCAACAGCTGTTAGTAGATACTGTTCTAACAGCTCTGTTAGTAGATACCGTTCTAACAGCTCAGTTCGTAGATACTATTCTAACAGCTCTGTTAGTAGATACTGTTCTAACAGCTCTGTTAGTAGATACTGTTCTAACAGCTCAGTTCGTAGATACTATTCTAACAGCTGTTACTAGATACTGTTCTAACAGCTGTTAGTAGATACTGTTCTAACAGCTGTTAGTAGATACTGTTCTAACAGCTCTGTTAGTAGATATGTTCTAACAGCTGTTAGTAGATATGATACTGTTCTAACCGCTCCGTTAGTAGATACTGTTCTAACAGCTTTGTTAGTAGATACTGTTATAGCTGCTCTGTTAGTAGATACTGTTGTAACAGCACTGTTAGTAGATACTGTTCTAACAGCTCTATTAGTAGATACTGTTCTAACAGCTGTTAGTAGATACTGTTCTAACAGCTCTGTTAGTAGATACTGTTCTAACAGCTCTATTAGTAGATAGTGTTCTAACAGCTCTGTTAGTATATACTGTTCTAACAGCTCAGTTAGTAGATACTGTGTAACAGCACTGTTCGTAGATACGGATCTAGCAGCTGTTAGTAGATACTGTTCTAACAGCTCTGTTAGTAGATACTGTTCTAACAGCTCAGTTAGTTGATACTGGTCTAACAGCTCAGTTAGTAGATACTGTTCTAACAGCTCTGTTAGTAGATACTGTTCTAACAGCTCTGTTAGTATATACTGTTCTAACAGCTCAGTTAGTAGATACTGTGTAACAGCACTGTTAGTAGATACTGTTCTAACAGCTCAGTTAGTAGATACTGTTCTAACAGCTCAGTTAGAAGACACTGTGGTGTAGCACTGTTAGTAGATACTGTTCTAACAGCTCTGTTGGTAGATACTGTTCCAACAGCTCTGTTAGTAGATACCGTTCTAACAGCTCTGTTAGTAGATACTGTTCTAACAGCTCTGTTAGTAGATACTGTTCTAACAGCTGTTAGTAGATACCGTTCTAACAGCTCTGTTAGTAGATACTGTTCTAACAGCTCTGTTAGTAGATACTGTTCTAACAGCTCTGTTAGTAGATACTGTTCTAACAGCTCTGTTAGTAGATACTGTTCTAACAGCTCTGTTAATAGATACTGTTCTAACAGCTCTGTTAGTAGATAGTGTTCTAACAGCTCAGTTGCAGCTCTGTTAGTAGATACTGTTCTAACAGCTCAGTTAGTTGATACTGTTCTAACAGCTCTGTTAGTAGAGACTGTTCCAACAGCTGTTAGTTGATACCGTTCTAACAGCTCTGTTAGTAGATACTGTTCTAACAGCTCTGTTAGTTGATACTGTTCTAACAGCTGTTAGTAGATACTGTTCTAACAGCTCTGTTAGTAGATACTGTTCTAACAGCTCTGTTAGTAGATACTGTTCTAACAGCTCTGTTGGTAGATAGTGTTCTAACAGCTCTGTTAGTAGATACTGTTCTAACAGCTCAGCTAGTTGATACTGTTCTAACAGCTCTGTTAGTAGATACTGTTCTAACAGCTCTGTTAGTAGATACTGTTCTAACAGCTCTGTTAGTAGATACTGTTCTAACAGCTCTGTTAGTAGATACTGTTCTAACAGCTGTTACTAGATACTGTTCTAACAGCTCTAGTAGTAGATACTGTTCTAACAGCTGTTAGTAGATACTGTTCTAACAGCTCCGTTAGTAGATACTGTTCTAATAGCTGTTAGTAGATACTGTTATAACTGCTCTGTTAGTAGATACTGTGTAACAGCACTGTTAGTAGATACTGTTCTAACAGCTCTGTTAGTAGATACTGTTCTAACAGCTGTTAGGAGATACTGTGTAACAGCTCTGTTAGTAGATACTGTTCTAACAGCTCAGTTAGTATATACTGTGTAACAGCACTGTTAGTACTGTTATAACAGCCCTGTTAGTAATACTGTTCTAACAGCTGTTAGTAGATACTGTTCTAACAGCTCTGTTAGTAGATACTGTTCTAACAGCTCTGTTAGTATCTACTGTTCTAACAGCTCAGTTAGTAGATACTGTATAACAGCACTGTTAGTATATACTGTTCTAACAGCTCAGTTAGAAGATACTGTGTAACTGCACTGTTAGTAGATACTGTTCTAACAGCTCAGTTAGTAGATACTGTTCTAACAGCTGTTAGTAGATACTGTTCTAACAGCTCTGTTAGTAGATACTGTTCTAACAGCTCTGTTAGTTGATACTGTTCTAACAGCTGTTAGTAGATACTGTTCTAACAGCTCTGTTAGTAGATACTGTTCTAACAGCTCTGTTAGTAGATACTGTTCTAACAGCTCTGTTAGTAGATACTGTTCTAACAGCTGTTACTAGATACTGTTCTAACAGCTCTAGTGGTAGATACTGTTCTAACAGCTGTTAGTAGATACTGTTCTAACAGCTCCGTTAGTAGATACTGTTCTAACAGCTTTGTTAGTAGATACTGTTCTAATAGCTGTTAGTAGATACTGTTATAACTGCTCTGTTAGTAGATACTGTGTAACAGCACTGTTAGTAGATACTGTTCTAACAGCTCTGTTAGTAGATACTGTTCTAACAGCTGTTAGTAGATACTGTGTAACAGCTCTGTTAGTAGATACTGTTCTAACAGCTCAGTTAGTAGATACTGTGTAATAGCACTGTTAGTACTGTTATAACAGCTCTGTTAGTAATACTGTTCTAACAGCTGTTAGTAGATACTGTTCTAACAGCTGTTAGTAGATACTGTTCTAACAGCTCTGTTAGTAGATACTGTTCTAACAGCTCTGTTAGTAGATACTGTTCTAACAGCTGTTAGTAGATATGATACTGTTCTAACCGCTCCGTTAGTAGATACTGTTCTAACAGCTTTGTTAGTAGATACTGTTCTAACAGCTGTTAGTAGATACTGTTATAACTGCTCTGTTAGTAGATACTGTTGTAACAGCACTGTTAGTAGATACTGTTCTAACAGCTCTGTTAGTAGATACTGTTCTAACAGCTGTTAGTAGATACCGTTCTAACAGCTCTGTTAGGAGATACTGTTCTAACAGCTCTATTAGTAGATAGTGTTCTAACAGCTCAGTTAGTTGATACTGGTCTAACAGCTCAGTTAGTAGATACTGTTCTAACAGCTCTGTTAGATTCTGTTCTAACAGCTCTGTTAGTATATACTGTTCTAACAGCTCAGTTAGTAGATACTGTGTAACAGCACTGTTAGTAGATACTGTTCTAACAGCTCTGTTGGTAGATACTGTTCCAACAGCTCTGTTAGTAGATACCGTTCTAACAGCTCTGTTAATAGATACTGTTCTAACAGCTGTTAGTAGATACCGTTCTAACAGCTCTGTTAGTAGATACCGTTCTAACAGCTCAGTTAGTTGATACTGGTCTAACAGCTCAGTTAGTAGATACCGTTCTAACAGCTCTGTTAGTAGATACTGTTCTAACAGCTGTTAGTAGATACCGTTCTAACAGCTCTGTTAGTAGATACTGTTCTAACAGCTCTGTTAGTAGATAGTGTTCTAACAGCTCAGTTGCAGCTCTGTTAGTAGATACTGTTCTAACAGCTCAGTTAGTTGATACTGTTCTAACAGCTTTGTTAGTAGATACTGTTCCAACAGCTGTTAGTAGATACCGTTCTAACAGCTCTGTTAGTAGATACCGTTCTAACAGCTGTTAGTAGATACTGTTCTAACAGCTCTCTTAGTAGATACTGTGTAATAGCTCTGTTAGTAGATACTGTTCTAACAGCTGTTAGTAGATGCTGTTCTAACAGCTGTTAGTAGATACTGTTCTAACAGCTGTAGGTAGATTCTGTTCTAACAGCTCTGTTAGTAGATACTGTTCTAACAGCTGTTAGTAGATACTGTGTAACAGCTCTGTTAGTAGATACTGTTCTAACAGCTCAGTTAGTAGATACTGTGTAACAGCACTGTTAGTAGATACTGTTCTAACAGTTGTTAGTAGATACTGTGTAACAGCTCTGTTAGTAGATACTGTTCTAACAGCTCAGTTAGTATATACTGTTCTAACAGCTGTTAGTAGATACTGTGTAACAGCTCTGTTAGTAGATACTGTTCTAACAGCTCAGTTAGTAGATACTGTGTAATAGCACTGTTAGTACTGTTATAACAGCTCTGTTAGTAATACTGTTATAACAGCTGTTAGTAGATACTGTTCTAACAGCTCTGTTAGTAGATACTATTCTAACAGCTCTGTTAGTAGATACTGTTCTAACAGCTGTTAGTAGATACTGTTCTAACAGCTCTGTTAGTAGATACTGTGTAACAGCACTCTTAGTAGATACTGTTATAACAGCTCTGTTAGTAGATACTGTTATAACAGCTCTGTTAGTAGATACTGTTCTAGCATCTCTGTTAGTAGATAGTGTTCTAACAGCTCAGTTGCAGCTCTGTTAGTAGATACTGTTCTAACAGCTCAGTTAGTTGATACTGTTCTAACAGCTCAGTTGCAGCTCTGTTAGTAGATACTGTTCTAACAGCTCAGTTAGTTGATACTGTTCTAACAGCTCTGTTAGTAGAGACTGTTCCAACAGCTGTTAGTTGATACCGTTCTAACAGCTCTGTTAGTAGATACTGTTCTAACAGCTCTGTTAGTTGATACTGTTCTAACAGCTGTTAGTAGATACTGTTCTAACAGCTCTGTTAGTAGATACTGTTCTAACAGCTCTGTTAGTAGATACTGTTCTAACAGCTCTGTTGGTAGATAGTGTTCTAACAGCTCTGTTAGTAGATACTGTTCTAACAGCTCAGCTAGTTGATACTGTTCTAACAGCTCTGTTAGTAGATACTGTTCTAACAGCTCTGTTAGTAGATACTGTTCTAACAGCTCTGTTAGTAGATACTGTTCTAACAGCTCTGTTAGTAGATACTGTTTTAACAGCTGTTACTAGATACTGTTCTAACAGCTCTAGTAGTAGATACTGTTCTAACAGCTGTTAGTAGATACTGTTCTAACAGCTCCGTTAGTAGATACTGTTCTAATAGCTGTTAGTAGATACTGTTATAACTGCTCTGTTAGTAGATACTGTGTAACAGCACTGTTAGTAGATACTGTTCTAACAGCTCTGTTAGTAGATACTGTTCTAACAGCTGTTAGGAGATACTGTGTAACAGCTCTGTTAGTAGATACTGTTCTAACAGCTCAGTTAGTATATACTGTGTAACAGCACTGTTAGTACTGTTATAACAGCCCTGTTAGTAATACTGTTCTAACAGCTGTTAGTAGATACTGTTCTAACAGCTCTGTTAGTAGATACTGTTCTAACAGCTCTGTTAGTATATACTGTTCTAACAGCTCAGTTAGTAGATACTGTATAACAGCACTGTTAGTATATACTGTTCTAACAGCTCAGTTAGAAGATACTGTGTAACTGCACTGTTAGTAGATACTGTTCTAACAGCTCAGTTAGTAGATACTGTTCTAACAGCTGTTAGTAGATACTGTTCTAACAGCTCTGTTAGTAGATACTGTTCTAACAGCTCTGTTAGTTGATACTGTTCTAACAGATGTTAGTAGATACTGTTCTAACAGCTCTGTTAGTAGATACTGTTCTAACAGCTCTGTTAGTAGATACTGTTCTAACAGCTCTGTTGGTAGATAGTGTTCTAACAGCTCTGTTAGTAGATACTGTTCTAACAGCTCAGCTAGTTGATACTGTTCTAACAGCTCTGTTAGTAGATACTGTTCTAACAGCTCTGTTAGTAGATACTGTTCTAACAGCTCTGTTAGTAGATACTGTTCTAACAGCTGTTACTAGATACTGTTCTAACAGCTCTAGTAGTAGATACTGTTCTAACAGCTGTTAGTAGATACTGTTCTTACAGCTCCGTTAGTAGATACTGTTCTAATAGCTGTTAGTAGATACTGTTATAACTGCTCTGTTAGTAGATACTGTGTAACAGCACTGTTAGTAGATACTGTTCTAACAGCTCTGTTAGTAGATACTGTTCTAACAGCTGTTAGGAGATACTGTGTAACAGCTCTGTTAGTAGATACTGTTCTAACAGCTCAGTTAGTATATACTGTGTAACAGCACTGTTAGTACTGTTATAACAGCCCTGTTAGTAATACTGTTCTAACAGCTGTTAGTAGATACTGTTCTAACAGCTCTGTTAGTAGATACTGTTCTAACAGCTCTGTTAGTATATACTGTTCTAACAGCTCAGTTAGTAGATACTGTATAACAGCACTGTTAGTATATACTGTTCTAACAGCTCAGTTAGAAGATACTGTGTAACTGCACTGTTAGTAGATACTGTTCTAACAGCTCAGTTAGTAGATACTGTTCTAACAGCTGTTAGTAGATACTGTTCTAACAGCTCTGTTGGTAGATACTGTTCCAACAGCTGTTAGTAGATACTGTTCTAACAGCTCTGTTAGTAGATACTGTTCAAACAGCTCTGTTAGTAGATACTGTTCTAACAGCTGTTAGTAGATACCGTTCTAACAGCTCTGTTAGTAGATACTGTTCTAACAGCTCTGTTAGTAGATAGTCTTCTAACAGCTCAGTTGCAGCTCTGTTAGTAGATACTGTTCTAACAGCTCAGTTAGTTGATACTGGTCTAACAGCTCAGTTAGTAGATACTGTTCTAACAGCTCTGTTAGTAGATACTGTTCTAACAGCTCTGTTAGTATATACTGTTCTAACAGCTCAGTTAGTAGATACTGTGTATCAGTACTGTTAGTAGATACTGTTATAACAGCTCAGTTAGTAGATACTGTTCTAACAGCTCAGTTGGAAGATACTGTGTAACAGCACTGTTAGTAGATACTGTTCTAACAGCTCTGTTGGTAGATACTGTTCCAACAGCTCTGTTAGTAGATACTGTTCTAACAGCTCTGTTAGTAGATACTGTTCTAACAGCTCAGTTAGTTGATACTGTTCTAACAGCTCTGTTAGTAGATACTGTTCTAACAGCTCTGTTAGTAGATACTGTTCTAACAGCTCTGTTAGTAGATACTGTTCTAACAGCTGTTACTAGATACTGTTCTAACAGCTCTAGTAGTAGATACTGTTCTAACAGCTGTTAGTAGATACTGTTTTAACAGCTCCATTAGTAGATACTGTTCTAACAGCTTTGTTAGTAGATACTGTTCTAATAGCTGTTAGTAGATACTGTTATAACTGATCTGTTAGTAGATACTGTGTAACAGCACTGTTAGTAGATACTGTTCTAACAGCTCTGTTAGTAGATACTGTTCTAACAGCTGGTAGTAGATACTGTGTAACAGCTCTGTTAGTAGATACTGTTCTAACAGCTCAGTTAGTAGATACTGTGTAACAGCACTGTTAGTACTGTTATAACAGCTCTGTTTGTAATACTGTTCTAACAGCTCTGTTAGTAGATACTGTTCTAACAGCTGTTAGTAGATACTGTTCTAACAGCTGTTAGTAGATACTGTTCTAACAGCTCTGTTAGTAGATACTGTTCTAACAGCTGTTAGTAGATATGATACTGTTCTAACCGCTCCGTTAGTAGATACTGTTCTAACAGCTTTGTTAGTAGATACTGTTATAGCTGCTCTGTTAGTAGATACTGTTGTAACAGCACTGTTAGTAGATACTGTTCTAACAGCTCTATTAGTAGATACTGTTCTAACAGCTGTTAGTAGATACTGTTCTAACAGCTCTGTTAGTAGATACTGTTCTAACAGCTCTATTAGTAGATAGTGTTCTAACAGCTCTGTTAGTATATACTGTTCTAACAGCTCAGTTAGTAGATACTGTGTAACAGCACTGTTCGTAGATACGGATCTAGCAGCTGTTAGTAGATACTGTTCTAACAGCTCTGTTAGTAGATACTGTTCTAACAGCTCAGTTAGTTGATACTGGTCTAACAGCTCAGTTAGTAGATACTGTTCTAACAGCTCTGTTAGTAGATACTGTTCTAACAGCTCTGTTAGTATATACTGTTCTAACAGCTCAGTTAGTAGATACTGTGTAACAGCACTGTTAGTAGATACTGTTCTAACAGCTCAGTTAGTAGATACTGTTCTAACAGCTCAGTTAGAAGACACTGTGGTGTAGCACTGTTAGTAGATACTGTTCTAACAGCTCTGTTGGTAGATACTGTTCCAACAGCTCTGTTAGTAGATACCGTTCTAACAGCT
Source organism: Calotriton arnoldi (assembly GCA_963921515.1). Taxonomy (NCBI): domain Eukaryota; kingdom Metazoa; phylum Chordata; class Amphibia; order Caudata; family Salamandridae; genus Calotriton; species Calotriton arnoldi. The sequence continues at coordinate 121,492 of CAWUFW010001353.1, read as the reverse complement.
CTGTTAGTAGATACTGTTCTAACAGCTCTGTTAGTAGATACTGTTCTAACAGCTGTTAGTAGATACCGTTCTAACAGCTCTGTTAGTAGATACTGTTCTAACAGCTCTGTTAATAGATACTGTTCTACAGCTCTGTTAGTAGATACTGTTCTAACAGCTGTTAGTAGATACCGTTCTAACAGCTCTGTTAGTAGATACTGTTCTAACAGCTCTGTTAATAGATCCTGTTCTAACAGCTCTGTTAGTAGATAGTGTTCTAACAGCTCAGTTGCAGCTCTGTTAGTAGATACTGTTCTAACAGCTCAGTTAGTTGATACTGTTCTAACAGCTCTGTTAGTAGAGACTGTTCCAACAGCTGTTAGTTGATACCGTTCTAACAGCTCTGTTAGTAGATACTGTTCTAACAGCTCTGTTAGTTGATACTGTTCTAACAGCTGTTAGTAGATACTGTTCTAACAGCTCTGTTAGTAGATACTGTTCTAACAGCTCTGTTAGTAGATACTGTTCTAACAGCTCTGTTGGTAGATAGTGTTCTAACAGCTCTGTTAGTAGATACTGTTCTAACAGCTCAGCTAGTTGATACTGTTCTAACAGCTCTGTTAGTAGATACTGTTCTAACAGCTCTGTTAGTAGATACTGTTCTAACAGCTCTGTTTTTAGATACTGTTCTAACAGCTCTGTTAGTAGATACTGTTCTAACAGCTGTTACTAGATACTGTTCTAACAGCTCTAGTAGTAGATACTGTTCTAACAGCTGTTAGTAGATACTGTTCTAACAGCTCCGTTAGTAGATACTGTTCTAATAGCTGTTAGTAGATACTGTTATAACTGCTCTGTTAGTAGATACTGTGTAACAGCACTGTTAGTAGATACTGTTCTAACAGCTCTGTTAGTAGATACTGTTCTAACAGCTGTTAGGAGATACTGTGTAACAGCTCTGTTAGTAGATACTGTTCTAACAGCTCAGTTAGTATATACTGTGTAACAGCACTGTTAGTACTGTTATAACAGCCCTGTTAGTAATACTGTTCTAACAGCTGTTAGTAGATACTGTTCTAACAGCTCTGTTAGTAGATACTGTTCTAACAGCTCTGTTAGTATATACTGTTCTAACAGCTCAGTTAGTAGATACTGTATAACAGCACTGTTAGTATATACTGTTCTAACAGCTCAGTTAGAAGATACTGTGTAACTGCACTGTTAGTAGATACTGTTCTAACAGCTCAGTTAGTAGATACTGTTCTAACAGCTGTTAGTAGATACTGTTCTAACAGCTCTGTTAGTAGATACTGTTCTAACAGCTCTGTTAGTTGATACTGTTCTAACAGCTCTGTTAGTTGATACTGTTCTAACAGCTGTTAGTAGATACTGTTCTAACAGCTCTGTTAGTAGATACTGTTCTAACAGCTCTGTTAGTAGATACTGTTCTAACAGCTCTGTTGGTAGATAGTGTTCTAACAGCTCTGTTAGTAGATACTGTTCTAACAGCTCAGCTAGTTGATACTGTTCTAACAGCTCTGTTAGTAGATACTGTTCTAACAGCTCTGTTAGTAGATACTGTTCTAACAGCTCTGTTAGTAGATACTGTTCTAACAGCTCTGTTAGTAGATACTGTTCTAACAGCTCTGTTAGTAGATACTGTTCTAACAGCTGTTACTAGATACTGTTCTAACAGCTCTAGTAGTAGATACTGTTCTAACAGCTCCGTTAGTAGATACTGTTCTAATAGCTGTTAGTAGATACTGTTATAACTGCTCTGTTAGTAGATACTGTGTAACAGCACTGTTAGTAGATACTGTTCTAACAGCTCTGTTAGTAGATACTGTTCTAACAGCTGTTAGGAGATACTTTGTAACAGCTCTGTTAGTAGATACTGTTCTAACAGCTCAGTTAGTATATACTGTGTAACAGCACTGTTAGTACTGTTATAACAGCCCTGTTAGTAATACTGTTCTAACAGCTGTTAGTAGATACTGTTCTAACAGCTCTGTTAGTAGATACTGTTCTAACAGCTCTGTTAGTAGATACTGTTCTAACAGCTCTGTTAGTATATACTGTTCTAACAGCTCAGTTAGTAGATACTGTATAACAGCACTGTTAGTATATACTGTTCTAACAGCTCAGTTAGAAGATACTGTGTAACTGCACTGTTAGTAGATACTGTTCTAACAGCTCAGTTAGTAGATACTGTTCTAACAGCTGTTAGTAGATACTGTTCTAACAGCTCTGTTGGTAGATACTGTTCCAACAGCTGTTAGTAGATACTGTTCTAACAGCTCTGTTAGTAGATACTGTTCAAACAGCTCAGTTAGTAGATACTGTTCTAACAGCTGTTAGTAGATACCGTTCTAACAGCTCTGTTAGTAGATACTGTTCTAACAGCTCTGTTAGTAGATACTGTTCTAACAGCTCTGTTAGTATATACTGTTCTAACAGCTCAGTTAGTAGATACTGTGTAACAGTACTGTTAGTAGATACTGTTATAACAGCTCAGTTAGTAGATACTGTTCTAACAGCTCAGTTGGAAGATACTGTGCAACAGCACTGTTAGTAGATACTGTTCTAACATCTCTGTTGGTAGATACTGTTCCAACAGCTCTGTTAGTAGATACTGTTCTAACAGCTCTGTTAGTAGATACTGTTCTAACAGCTCTGTTAGTAGATACTGTTCTAACAGCTCTGTTAGTAGATACTGTTCTAACAGCTGTTACTAGATACTGTTCTAACAGCTCTAGTAGTAGATACTGTTCTAACAGCTGTTAGTAGATACTGTTCTAACAGCTCCATTAGTAGATACTGTTCTAACAGCTTTGTTAGTAGATACTGTTCTAATAGCTGTTAGTAGATACTGTTATAACTGCTCTGTTAGTAGATACTGTGTAACAGCACTGTTAGTAGATACTGTTCTAACAGCTCTGTTAGTAGATACTGTTCTAACAGCTGGTAGTAGATACTGTGTAACAGCTCTGTTAGTAGATACTGTTCTAACAGCTCAGTTAGTAGATACTGTGTAACAGCACTGTTAGTACTGTTATAACAGCTCTGTTTGTAATACTGTTCTAACAGCTCTGTTAGTAGATACTGTTCTAACAGCTGTTAGTAGATACTGTTCTAACAGCTGTTAGTAGATACTGTTCTAACAGCTCTGTTAGTAGATACTGTTCTAACAGCTGTTAGTAGATATGATACTGTTCTAACCGCTCCGTTAGTAGATACTGTTCTAACAGCTTTGTTAGTAGATACTGTTATAGCTGCTCTGTTAGTAGATACTGTTGTAACAGCACTGTTAGTAGATACTGTTCTAACAGCTCTATTAGTAGATACTGTTCTAACAGCTGTTAGTAGATACCGTTCTAACAGCTCTGTTAGTAGATACTGTTCTAACAGCTCTATTAGTATATAGTGTTCTAACAGCTCTGTTAGTATATACTGTTCTAACAGCTCAGTTAGTAGATACTGTGTAACAGCACTGTTCGTAGATACTGATCTAACAGCTGTTAGTAGATACTGTTCTAACAGCTCTGTTAGTAGATACTGTTCTAACAGCTCAGTTAGTTGATACTGGTCTAACAGCTCAGTTAGTAGATACTGTTCTAACAGCTCTGTTAGTAGATACTGTTCTAACAGCTCTGTTAGTATATACTGTTCTAACAGCTCAGTTAGTAGATACTGTGTAACAGCACTGTTAGTAGATACTGTTCTAACAGCTCAGTTAGTAGATACTGTTCTAACAGCTCAGTTAGAAGATACTGTGGTGTAGCACTGTTAGTAGATACTGTTCTAACAGCTCTGTTGGTAGATACTGTTCCAACAGCTCTGTTAGTAGATACCGTTCTAACAGCTCTGTTAGTAGATACTGTTCTAACAGCTCTGTTAGTAGATACTGTTCTAACAGCTGTTAGTAGATACCGTTCTAACAGCTCTGTTAGTAGATACTGTTCTAACAGCTCTGTTAATAGATACTGTTCTAACAGCTCTGTTAGTAGATAGTGTTCTAACAGCTCAGTTGCTGCTCTGTTAGTAGATACTGTTCTAACAGCTCAGTTAGTTGATACTGTTCTAACAGCTCTGTTAATAGATATTGTTCTAACAGCTTTGTTAGTAGATACTGTTCCAACAGCTGTTAGTAGATACCGTTCTAACAGCTCTGTTAGTAGATACCGTTCTAACAGCTGTTAGTAGATACTGTTCTAACAGCTCTCTTAGTAGATACTGTGTAATAGCTCTGTTAGTAGATACTGTTCTAACAGCTGTTAGTAGATACTGTTCTAACAGCTGATAGTAGATTCTGTTCTAACAGCTCTGTTAGTAGATACTGTTCTAACAGCTGTTAGTAGATACTGTTCTAACAGCTCTGTTAGTAGATACTGTTCTAACAGCTCTGTTAGTAGATACTGTTCTAACAGCTCTGTTAGTATATACTGTTCTAACAGCTCAGTTAGTAGATACTGTGTAACAGCACTGTTAGTAGATACTGTTCTAACAGCTGTTAGTAGATACTGTTCTAACAGCTCTGTTAGTAGATACTGTTCTAACAGCTGTTAGTAGATACTGTTCTAACAGCTGTTAGTAGATACTGTTCTAACAGCTCTGTTATTAGATACTGTTCTAACAGCTCTGTTAGTAGATACTGTTCTAACAGCTGTTAGTAGATACTGTTCTAACAGCTGTTAGTAGATACTGTTCTAACAGCTCTGTTATTAGATACTGTTCTAACAGCTCAGTTAGTAGATACAGTGTAACAGCACTGTTAGTATAGACTGTTCTAACAGCTCTGTAAGTAGATACTGTTCTAACAGCTGTTAGTAGATACTGTTCTAACAGCTCTGTTAGTAGATACTGTTCTAACAGCTCTGTTAGTAGATACTGTTCTAACAGCTGTTAGTAGATATGATACTGTTCTAACCGCTCTGTTAGTAGATACTGTTCTAACAGCTTTGTTAGTAGATACTGTTCTAACAGCTGTTAGTAGATACTGTTATAACTGCTCTGTTAGTAGATACTGTGTAACAGCACTGTTAGATACTGTTCTAACAGCTGTTAGTAGATACTGTTATAACTGCTCTGTTAGTAGATACTGTGTAACAGCACTGTTAGTAGATACTGTTCGAACAGCTCTGTTAGTAGATACTGTTCTAACAGCTCTGTTAGTATATACTGTTCTAACAGCTCAGTTAGTAGATACTGTGTAACAGCACTGTTAGTAGATACTGTTCTAACAGCTGTTAGTAGATACTGTTCTAACAGCTCTGTTAGTAGATACTGTTCTAACAGCTGTTAGTAGATACTGTTCTAACAGCTCAGTTAGTAGATACAGTGTAACAGCACTGTTAGTATAGACTGTTCTAACAGCTCTGTAAGTAGATACTGTTCTAGCAGCTGTTAGTAGATACTGTTCTAACAGGTCTGTTAGTAGATACTGTTCTAACAGCTCTGTTAGTAGATACTGTTCTAACAGCTGTTAGTAGATATGATACTGTTCTAACCGCTCCGTTAGTAGATACTGTTCTAACAGCTTTGTTAGTAGATACTGTTCTAACAGCTGTTAGTAGATACTGTTATAACTGCTCTGTTAGTAGATACTGTGTAACAGCACTGTTAGATACTGTTCTAACAGCTGTTAGTAGATACTGTTATAACTGCTATGTTAGTAGATACTGTGTAACAGCACTGTTAGTAGATACTGTTCTAACAGCTCTGTTAGTAGATACTGTTCTAACAGCTGTTAGTAGATACTGTGTTACAATAAGGTAATGTCACAGTGGAGAGCAATTTAAAACAGATAGACAAAGCAAGAGTTAATCTATTGTATCTGAACACAGAAAAAAACCGCCATACAGTTATTACACTAATGGATGTGATTTTATTTCATCACAACATTGAAATGAATCAAAATATAAAGTACAAAAAATTTCATAACTGAATATTTTTCAACAAACAGGTGCACAAAGGGTGAAGTGATAAGTGCATGGAAAGGGATAGTGAGAAAGGACAGTAGTGCGCATATATATACATCAGTAAATAATTAGATAATGGACTATCCAGACAGTTTTCTGCCAAATACATTAAATGTCAAATCATAACATAGTTGCAGATATATATTCTCTGTCATATATGCCTGACAATAAAGTAAAAAGTGTCGACGTTTCGACCCCTAAACGGAACAGCAAAAATGGCGCATTGTGGGCGGGGTCTTCATCAGGACTGAGGTGAAGGTGAGGAGAAAGCACCAGTGAAGACAGCTATATTGCTTCAGGCTGCGGGTAAAAAAGCTGGGCTGTGTGAGCTCTCAGACTTCTTCTTAAATGTCTCTGGTATTCGAAATGTTAGGGCCAGGTTGATAAGTAACCTGTGGCTCTGGGCTGCTGGCAGGGCCGGTGAACAGCTAACGTTAGCTGATCACCGGCCCTCCAGCAGCCCAGAGCCACAGGTTACACTTTTTTACTTTATTGTCAGGCATATATGACAGAGAATATATATCTGCAACTATGTTATGATTTGACATTTAATGTATTTGGCAGAAAACTGTCTGGATAGTCCATTATCTAATTATTTACTGATGTATATATATGCGCACTACTGTCCTTTCTCACTATCCCGTTCCATGCACTTATCACTTCACCCTTTGTGCACCTGTTTGTTGAAAAATATTCAGTTATGAAATTTTTTGTACTTTATATTTTGATTCATTTCAATGTTGTGATGAAATAAAATCACATCCATTAGTGTAATAACTGTATGGTGTTTTTTTTACTGTGTTCAGATACAATAGATTAACTCTTGCTTTGTCTATCTGTTTTAAATTGCTCTCCACTGTGACATTACCTTATTGTACCACTATTTACCCAGGTCCAGTGGTCGCCCGTGTTGCCCCATTGCTACATAACTTTTTTTAGTAGATACTGTGTAACAGCTCTGTTAGTAGATACCGTTCTAACAGCTCAGTTCGTAGATACTATTCTAACAGCTCTGTTAGTAGATACTGTTCTAACAGCTCAGTTAGAAGATACTGTTCCAACAGCTGTTAGTAGATACTGTTCTAACAGCTCTGTTAGTAGATACCGTTCTAACAGCTCAGTTCGTAGATACTATTCTAACAGCTCTGTTAGTAGATACTGTTCTAACAGCTCTGTTAGTAGATACTGTTCTAACAGCTCAGTTCGTAGATACTATTCTAACAGCTGTTACTAGATACTGTTCTAACAGCTGTTAGTAGATACTGTTCTAACAGCTGTTAGTAGATACTGTTCTAACAGCTCTGTTAGTAGATATGTTCTAACAGCTGTTAGTAGATATGATACTGTTCTAACCGCTCCGTTAGTAGATACTGTTCTAACAGCTTTGTTAGTAGATACTGTTATAGCTGCTCTGTTAGTAGATACTGTTGTAACAGCACTGTTAGTAGATACTGTTCTAACAGCTCTATTAGTAGATACTGTTCTAACAGCTGTTAGTAGATACTGTTCTAACAGCTCTGTTAGTAGATACTGTTCTAACAGCTCTATTAGTAGATAGTGTTCTAACAGCTCTGTTAGTATATACTGTTCTAACAGCTCAGTTAGTAGATACTGTGTAACAGCACTGTTCGTAGATACGGATCTAGCAGCTGTTAGTAGATACTGTTCTAACAGCTCTGTTAGTAGATACTGTTCTAACAGCTCAGTTAGTTGATACTGGTCTAACAGCTCAGTTAGTAGATACTGTTCTAACAGCTCTGTTAGTAGATACTGTTCTAACAGCTCTGTTAGTATATACTGTTCTAACAGCTCAGTTAGTAGATACTGTGTAACAGCACTGTTAGTAGATACTGTTCTAACAGCTCAGTTAGTAGATACTGTTCTAACAGCTCAGTTAGAAGACACTGTGGTGTAGCACTGTTAGTAGATACTGTTCTAACAGCTCTGTTGGTAGATACTGTTCCAACAGCTCTGTTAGTAGATACCGTTCTAACAGCTCTGTTAGTAGATACTGTTCTAACAGCTCTGTTAGTAGATACTGTTCTAACAGCTGTTAGTAGATACCGTTCTAACAGCTCTGTTAGTAGATACTGTTCTAACAGCTCTGTTAATAGATACTGTTCTAACAGCTCTGTTAGTAGATACTGTTCTAACAGCTCTGTTAGTAGATACTGTTCTAACAGCTGTTAGTAGATACCGTTCTAACAGCTCTGTTAGTAGATACTGTTCTAACAGCTCTGTTAATAGATACTGTTCTAACAGCTCTGTTAGTAGATAGTGTTCTAACAGCTCAGTTGCAGCTCTGTTAGTAGATACTGTTCTAACAGCTCAGTTAGTTGATACTGTTCTAACAGCTCTGTTAGTAGAGACTGTTCCAACAGCTGTTAGTTGATACCGTTCTAACAGCTCTGTTAGTAGATACTGTTCTAACAGCTCTGTTAGTTGATACTGTTCTAACAGCTGTTAGTAGATACTGTTCTAACAGCTCTGTTAGTAGATACTGTTCTAACAGCTCTGTTAGTAGATACTGTTCTAACAGCTCTGTTGGTAGATAGTGTTCTAACAGCTCTGTTAGTAGATACTGTTCTAACAGCTCAGCTAGTTGATACTGTTCTAACAGCTCTGTTAGTAGATACTGTTCTAACAGCTCTGTTAGTAGATACTGTTCTAACAGCTCTGTTAGTAGATACTGTTCTAACAGCTCTGTTAGTAGATACTGTTCTAACAGCTGTTACTAGATACTGTTCTAACAGCTCTAGTAGTAGATACTGTTCTAACAGCTGTTAGTAGATACTGTTCTAACAGCTCCGTTAGTAGATACTGTTCTAATAGCTGTTAGTAGATACTGTTATAACTGCTCTGTTAGTAGATACTGTGTAACAGCACTGTTAGTAGATACTGTTCTAACAGCTCTGTTAGTAGATACTGTTCTAACAGCTGTTAGGAGATACTGTGTAACAGCTCTGTTAGTAGATACTGTTCTAACAGCTCAGTTAGTATATACTGTGTAACAGCACTGTTAGTACTGTTATAACAGCCCTGTTAGTAATACTGTTCTAACAGCTGTTAGTAGATACTGTTCTAACAGCTCTGTTAGTAGATACTGTTCTAACAGCTCTGTTAGTATCTACTGTTCTAACAGCTCAGTTAGTAGATACTGTATAACAGCACTGTTAGTATATACTGTTCTAACAGCTCAGTTAGAAGATACTGTGTAACTGCACTGTTAGTAGATACTGTTCTAACAGCTCAGTTAGTAGATACTGTTCTAACAGCTGTTAGTAGATACTGTTCTAACAGCTCTGTTAGTAGATACTGTTCTAACAGCTCTGTTAGTTGATACTGTTCTAACAGCTGTTAGTAGATACTGTTCTAACAGCTCTGTTAGTAGATACTGTTCTAACAGCTCTGTTAGTAGATACTGTTCTAACAGCTCTGTTGGTAGATAGTGTTCTAACAGCTCTGTTAGTAGATACTGTTCTAACAGCTCAGCTAGTTGATACTGTTCTAACAGCTCTGTTAGTAGATACTGTTCTAACAGCTCTGTTAGTAGATACTGTTCTAACAGCTCTGTTAGTAGATACTGTTCTAACAGCTCTGTTAGTAGATACTGTTCTAACAGCTGTTACTAGATACTGTTCTAACAGCTCTAGTAGTAGATACTGTTCTAACAGCTGTTAGTAGATACTGTTCTAACAGCTCCGTTAGTAGATACTGTTCTAATAGCTGTTAGTAGATACTGTTATAACTGCTCTGTTAGTAGATACTGTGTAACAGCACTGTTAGTAGATACTGTTCTAACAGCTCTGTTAGTAGATACTGTTCTAACAGCTGTTAGGAGATACTGTGTAACAGCTCTGTTAGTAGATACTGTTCTAACAGCTCAGTTAGTATATACTGTGTAACAGCACTGTTAGTACTGTTATAACAGCCCTGTTAGTAATACTGTTCTAACAGCTGTTAGTAGATACTGTTCTAACAGCTCTGTTAGTAGATACTGTTCTAACAGCTCTGTTAGTAGATACTGTTCTAACAGCTCTGTTAGTATATACTGTTCTAACAGCTCAGTTAGTAGATACTGTATAACAGCACTGTTAGTATATACTGTTCTAACAGCTCAGTTAGAAGATACTGTGTAACTGCACTGTTAGTAGATACTGTTCTAACAGCTCAGTTAGTAGATACTGTTCTAACAGCTGTTAGTAGATACTGTTCTAACAGCTCTGTTGGTAGATACTGTTCCAACAGCTGTTAGTAGATACTGTTCTAACAGCTCTGTTAGTAGATACTGTTCAAACAGCTCTGTTAGTAGATACTGTTCTAACAGCTGTTAGTAGATACCGTTCTAACAGCTCTGTTAGTAGATACTGTTCTAACAGCTCTGTTAGTAGATAGTGTTCTAACAGCTCAGTTGCAGCTCTGTTAGTAGATACTGTTCTAACAGCTCAGTTAGTTGATACTGGTCTAACAGCTCAGTTAGTAGATACTGTTCTAACAGCTCTGTTAGTAGATACTGTTCTAACAGCTCTGTTAGTATATACTGTTCTAACAGCTCAGTTAGTAGATACTGTGTAACAGTACTGTTAGTAGATACTGTTATAACAGCTCAGTTAGTAGATACTGTTCTAACAGCTCAGTTGGAAGATACTGTGTAACAGCACTGTTAGTAGATACTGTTCTAACAGCTCTGTTGGTAGATACTGTTCCAACAGCTCTGTTAGTAGATACTGTTCTAACAGCTCTGTTAGTAGATACTGTTCTAACAGCTCAGTTAGTTGATACTGTTCTAACAGCTCTGTTAGTAGATACTGTTCTAACAGCTCTGTTAGTAGATACTGTTCTAACAGCTCTGTTAGTAGATACTGTTCTAACAGCTGTTACTAGATACTGTTCTAACAGCTCTAGTAGTAGATACTGTTCTAACAGCTGTTAGTAGATACTGTTCTAACAGCTCCATTAGTAGATACTGTTCTAACAGCTTTGTTAGTAGATACTGTTCTAATAGCTGTTAGTAGATACTGTTATAACTGCTCTGTTAGTAGATACTGTGTAACAGCACTGTTAGTAGATACTGTTCTAACAGCTCTGTTAGTAGATACTGTTCTAACAGCTGGTAGTAGATACTGTGTAACAGCTCTGTTAGTAGATACTGTTCTAACAGCTCAGTTAGTAGATACTGTGTAACAGCACTGTTAGTACTGTTATAACAGCTCTGTTTGTAATACTGTTCTAACAGCTCTGTTAGTAGATACTGTTCTAACAGCTGTTAGTAGATACTGTTCTAACAGCTGTTAGTAGATACTGTTCTAACAGCTCTGTTAGTAGATACTGTTCTAACAGCTGTTAGTAGATATGATACTGTTCTAACCGCTCCGTTAGTAGATACTGTTCTAACAGCTTTGTTAGTAGATACTGTTATAGCTGCTCTGTTAGTAGATACTGTTGTAACAGCACTGTTAGTAGATACTGTTCTAACAGCTCTATTAGTAGATACTGTTCTAACAGCTGTTAGTAGATACCGTTCTAACAGCTCTGTTAGTAGATACTGTTCTAACAGCTCTATTAGTATATAGTGTTCTAACAGCTCTGTTAGTATATACTGTTCTAACAGCTCAGTTAGTAGATACTGTGTAACAGCACTGTTCGTAGATACTGATCTAACAGCTGTTAGTAGATACTGTTCTAACAGCTCTGTTAGTAGATACTGTTCTAACAGCTCAGTTAGTTGATACTGGTCTAACAGCTCAGTTAGTAGATACTGTTCTAACAGCTCTGTTAGTAGATACTGTTCTAACAGCTCTGTTAGTATATACTGTTCTAACAGCTCAGTTAGTAGATACTGTGTAACAGCACTGTTAGTAGATACTGTTCTAACAGCTCAGTTAGTAGATACTGTTCTAACAGCTCAGTTAGAAGATACTGTGGTGTAGCACTGTTAGTAGATACTGTTCTAACAGCTCTGTTGGTAGATACTGTTCCAACAGCTCTGTTAGTAGATACCGTTCTAACAGCTCTGTTAGTAGATACTGTTCTAACAGCTCTGTTAGTAGATACTGTTCTAACAGCTGTTAGTAGATACCGTTCTAACAGCTCTGTTAGTAGATACTGTTCTAACAGCTCTGTTAATAGATACTGTTCTAACAGCTCTGTTAGTAGATAGTGTTCTAACAGCTCAGTTGCAGCTCTGTTAGTAGATACTGTTCTAACAGCTCAGTTAGTTGATACTGTTCTAACAGCTCTGTTAATAGATATTGTTCTAACAGCTTTGTTAGTAGATACTGTTCCAACAGCTGTTAGTAGATACCGTTCTAACAGCTCTGTTAGTAGATACCGTTCTAACAGCTGTTAGTAGATACTGTTCTAACAGCTCTCTTAGTAGATACTGTGTAATAGCTCTGTTAGTAGATACTGTTCTAACAGCTGTTAGTAGATACTGTTCTAACAGCTGATAGTAGATTCTGTTCTAACAGCTCTGTTAGTAGATACTGTTCTAACAGCTGTTAGTAGATACTGTTCTAACAGCTCTGTTAGTAGATACTGTTCTAACAGCTCTGTTAGTAGATACTGTTCTAACAGCTCTGTTAGTATATACTGTTCTAACAGCTCAGTTAGTAGATACTGTGTAACAGCACTGTTAGTAGATACTGTTCTAACAGCTGTTAGTAGATACTGTTCTAACAGCTCTGTTAGTAGATACTGTTCTAACAGCTGTTAGTAGATACTGTTCTAACAGCTGTTAGTAGATACTTTTCTAACAGCTCTGTTATTAGATACTGTTCAAACAGATCTGTTAGTAGATACTGTTCTAACAGCTGTTAGTAGATACTGTTCTAACAGCTGTTAGTAGATACTGTTCTAACAGCTCTGTTATTAGATACTGTTCTAACAGCTCAGTTAGTAGATACAGTGTAACAGCACTGTTAGTATAGACTGTTCTAACAGCTCTGTAAGTAGATACTGTTCTAACAGCTGTTATTAGATACTGTTCTAACAGCTCTGTTAGTAGATACTGTTCTAACAGCTCTGTTAGTAGATACTGTTCTAACAGCTGTTAGTAGATATGATACTGTTCTAACCGCTCTGTTAGTAGATACTGTTCTAACAGCTTTGTTAGTAGATACTGTTCTAACAGCTGTTAGTAGATACTGTTATAACTGCTCTGTTAGTAGATACTGTGTAACAGCACTGTTAGATACTGTTCTAACAGCTGTTAGTAGATACTGTTATAACTGCTCTGTTAGTAGATACTGTGTAACAGCACTGTTAGTAGATACTGTTCGAACAGCTCTGTTAGTAGATACTGTTCTAACAGCTCTGTTAGTATATACTGTTCTAACAGCTCAGTTAGTAGATACTGTGTAACAGCACTGTTAGTAGATACTGTTCTAACAGCTGTTAGTAGATACTGTTCTAACAGCTCTGTTAGTAGATACTGTTCTAACAGCTGTTAGTAGATACTGTTCTAACAGCTCAGTTAGTAGATACAGTGTAACAGCACTGTTAGTATAGACTGTTCTAACAGCTCTGTAAGTAGATACTGTTCTAGCAGCTGTTAGTAGATACTGTTCTAACAGGTCTGTTAGTAGATACTGTTCTAACAGCTCTGTTAGTAGATACTGTTCTAACAGCTGTTAGTAGATATGATACTGTTCTAACCGCTCCGTTAGTAGATACTGTTCTAACAGCTTTGTTAGTAGATACTGTTCTAACAGCTGTTAGTAGATACTGTTATAACTGCTCTGTTAGTAGATACTGTGTAACAGCACTGTTAGATACTGTTCTAACAGCTGTTAGTAGATACTGTTATAACTGCTCTGTTAGTAGATACTGTGTAACAGCACTGTTAGTAGATACTGTTCTAACAGCTCTGTTAGTAGATACTGTTCTAACAGCTGTTAGTAGATACTGTGTTACAATAAGGTAATGTCACAGTGGAGAGCAATTTAAAACAGATAGACAAAGCAAGAGTTAATCTATTGTATCTGAACACAGAAAAAAACCGCCATACAGTTATTACACTAATGGATGTGATTTTATTTCATCACAACATTGAAATGAATCAAAATATAAAGTACAAAAATTTCATAACTGAATATTTTTCAACAAACAGGTGCACAAAGGGTGAAGTGATAAGTGCATGGAAAGGGATAGTGAGAAAGGACAGTAGTGCGCATATATATACATCAGTAAATAATTAGATAATGGACTATCCAGACAGTTTTCTGCCAAATACATTAAATGTCAAATCATAACATAGTTGCAGATATATATTCTCTGTCATATATGCCTGACAATAAAGTAAAAAAGTGTCGACGTTTCGACCCCTAAACGGAACAGCAAAAATGGCGCATTGTGGGCGGGGTCTTCATCAGGACTGAGGTGAAGGTGAGGAGAAAGCACCAGTGAAGACAGCTATATTGCTTCAGGCTGCGGGTAAAAAGCTGGGCTGTGTGAGCTCTCAGACTTCTTCTTAAATGTCTCTGGTATTCGAAATGTTAGGGCCAGGTTGATAAGTAACCTGTGGCTCTGGGCTGCTGGCAGGGCCGGTGAACAGCTAACGTTAGCTGATCACCGGCCCTCCAGCAGCCCAGAGCCACAGGTTACACTTTTACTTTATTGTCAGGCATATATGACAGAGAATATATATCTGCAACTATGTTATGATTTGACATTTAATGTATTTGGCAGAAAACTGTCTGGATAGTCCATTATCTAATTATTTACTGATGTATATATATGCGCACTACTGTCCTTTCTCACTATCCCGTTCCATGCACTTATCACTTCACCCTTTGTGCACCTGTTTGTTGAAAAATATTCAGTTATGAAATTTTTGTACTTATATTTTGATTCATTTCAATGTTGTGATGAAATAAAATCACATCCATTAGTGTAATAACTGTATGGTGTTTTTTTTACTGTGTTCAGATACAATAGATTAACTCTTGCTTTGTCTATCTGTTTTAAATTGCTCTCCACTGTGACATTACCTTATTGTACCACTATTTACCCAGGTCCAGTGGTCGCCCGTGTTGCCCCATTGCTACATAACTTTTTTTTAGTAGATACTGTGTAACAGCTCTGTTAGTAGATACCGTTCTAACAGCTCAGTTCGTAGATACTATTCTAACAGCTCTGTTAGTAGATACTGTTCTAACAGCTCAGTTAGAAGATACTGTTCCAACAGCTGTTAGTAGATACTGTTCTAACAGCTCTGTTAGTAGATACCGTTCTAACAGCTCAGTTCGTAGATACTATTCTAACAGCTCTGTTAGTAGATACTGTTCTAACAGCTCTGTTAGTAGATACTGTTCTAACAGCTCAGTTCGTAGATACTATTCTAACAGCTGTTACTAGATACTGTTCCAACAGCTGTTAGTAGATACTGTTCTAACAGCACTGTTAGTAGATACTGTTCTAACAGCTCAGTTCGTAGATACTATTCTAACAGCTCAGTTCGTAGATACTATTCTAACAGCTCTGTTAGTAGATACTGTTCTAACAGCTCTGTTAGTAGATACTGTTCTAACAGCTCAGTTAGTAGATACCGTTCTAACAGCAGTTAATAGATACAGTTCTAACAGCTCTGTTAGTAGATACTGTTCTAACAGCTCTGTTAGTAGATACTGTTCTAACAGCTCTGTTAGTAGATACTGTTCTAACAGCTCTGTTAGTAGATACAGTTCTAACAGCTGTTAGTAGATACTGTTCTAACAGCTCAGTTAGTTGATACTGTTCTAACAGCTGTTAGTAGATACTGTTCTAACAGCTCTGTTAGTAGATACTGTTCTTCTAACTCTGTCATTACATTGTTTTTGAAGGTCTGTTATACACTGTTTTTTTTAGCTCCTTTAGCGGAGATGATGTTGGTGCAACGTCCAAGGGCAGAATGTTGTTGCTATGATGTCCCACGACCTCTGATTTGGTTTCACACTTGTGTTGTTGCCAGATGGAGAGGAGAACCATATTCAGTGAGCGGAGCAGTGCTGTGCACTACGCAAACTCTGACGAAGAGGAGGACGAGGAGGAGGAAGATGGCTACGACTCCCCACACACAAAGCGGAAAGGGGCCTCGGTAGATGAGTTCTTGAAGGGCTCGGAGCTGGGCAAACAGGTAACGCAGCCGCTGCTGCTGTGCAGTGTCCCTGTGCGCTGGAGTGAATCACAACCCTTGCGGCCACCAGAGCCGAGTGTGAACACCAGACAAAACACACCAATGTTTTCAAAGTGAGCAGGTCAAACTTTTAATAAAAAGAAGTAACTGCAATGTGTTAAAACAAAATATAAAAAAAAGCATCCAAAAGGAGACCAGGATTAATGTCCATATGTCTTCCTCACAGCGAGCCCCCTCTTTCCCTTTCATTAGTAAATGCTTTGCTGCTTATTGTAAGTAATGCCTCTGAAGGGGGGCAGTGGGAGGGTGGGGGTTCCCAAAAGCATTCTTCCTGACCCTGCTAGTGGATACAATGCCTTCATGTCTATCACTCAGACTTTCAGTGTCTCTTCACAAGGAACCCTCTAATGCCCTGGCTGCTTTCACCCCACAAGAAAGCAGAGGGGGTTTGGTGCCTCCATTAACCCTTTGTCCGCGGTACTCAAACCTTAATGAGATGCGATTCGATCTCCTGCCATGCACACGCCAGGTTTGTGAGCGAATGGTTGGTACTAATGTGGTTCTTATAAATGCCCCTTAACCTTCACTAAGGTTTTTTTTAATAATATATGTATGTTGAATTTGATTTTCTATAATGCAGGAGGAGGCCACACTAAGTACAACGAACAATACAAACATTTGTGTATTTAATTTAAAAACATGACCGCAAAACTGCGGATTTTCGCAAAAACAGCTGACATGTTTCCATCCTGGGACACTCATCTGACTTCACATCTCTAGAGTCACTTCTCATTAATACACACATGTACACCTAATATTGTGTCAATAAACAGCTGTAACAACATCCGTTCTCTGTGTGTTGAGTTGAGCAGAGATCTCTCCAAAACGAATGGTTTATATTGTCAGGGTTGTGGTGAATGCCACGGATTAAAGACCATGGGTTCACCAGGCCCTTCTTTCCCATTAGTGACTAGCCCTGGGGTGTCAGAGCTTGCATACTTGGAAAGCGCCTGGATTCCCTTGCGGGTGACTAGCAGCGCTATACAAATACCACTTGATTGACTGAGAGCTTTGGCAGAGGCACAAAGTGAGCTTTCTCTTACTGGCCAGGGTAGGAGGCTGAGAGGGTCTCAGGTGGAGCCCATGCAGTTCAAAGAGCCTCTTTTTTCCCGGGTGCAGACGAGAGATCTCCATGTGTCTGGATTTGCGCTCATCTGATGGGGACATTTCTTTCTGCATTTGCTGGGATAGCACAGAAGGCGTCTGTGTTGCTGAAGGTCCCTATGACCAATAATAGGTCGCAAGAACCTAAATGGTTTGATTGGACCTGCTCTAAGGCCCTCCGTCAGCTGAAGGCCGCTTTAAAGCAGGTACCCTGAGATAGGGATTACGTTGCTTCTTGTCGGAGGGGTACAAGAAGGCACTTGCAGATTGCAAACTCATTCCATGTAAGAGGGCCTCGGATTAATTAGTTAGGCCTGTAAACCAAAGAAAGCTCTTTGTTCTGGAAGGTGATAGACAGGCCTTGCTTTGCAGAAGCAAATGGCCCGGCCATACGCCATCACATTTCTGAGCAACAGTGGATGGAGCATTTTGTAGGGGTATAAAACTTTGGGTTGAATGGAGGCGAGGAGAACCTGGGCAGTCTAGCAGGGGGTAGAGCGAATGTGGTTTTCACGCTGGATTAAGTAAGCGAGGGCATCCCAGTGTTATCCCGCAACAAGGCCCTTAGATACCTCCTGATCTGTTTTTGGCTGACACCAAGATCTGGGGTCCAGCCTTGACGTTGGTCCTAAACGCTGCAGTGAGGTACGGTGCCCCGCCTTCGCTGTCCATGGCCATAATTGTTTCCGTCTTTAAGAAGGGGCACAAGGACAATTCCCAGTGTCATCGGCCGATATCACCTATTGATACATTGGTGAAGGTCTTGGGAGGGTACCTTTTAATAGGCTGATGTTGTGGGCAGGTGAGAATCACATTTGTCTGAGGTACAATAGGGCTTCAGGCCGGGCAGACCGACAACGGACCAATGTCTGAACTTATATTTAATTATAAACTAGTATACTGTTGCCTTGCCCGGGTCGCTTCATCTCTCAGTGAAGGCTGACTACCCCAGGGTGGGGGTGAGATTGCTACCAGTTGTATTATATGCCGATGACGTGGTCCTGATGGCCCGGACCGCCGTGGGACTACAGTCATCACTGGATACATTTGTCACCTTTATGGCCAGCTTGGACCTCACAGTAAACTTTACTAAGTCTTACATGATGGTAGTTGGCCCAGGGTCCACCGCCTTCAAGGTGGGAATTCATATCCTGACTAAAGTCATGTTTTTTCCCTACCTTGGGGTACTGTTCAATGCGGACAAAACCTGGAAGCCCCTGATTGATGCAAGAAAAGGTGAGCTTGTTAAGGCCAGGGATGCTGTGGCTAGCTTAGCCCAGAGGCTGGGCTCCAGGCCCCCAGCATCTTAGCTAAGATGTACCAGTCTAGATGTGTCTCAAGGCTCTTCATGGCAGTGAGGTACCTGTGGGATACACGAAAGTTGATAACATCCAAATAGCTGAAAACACCTTTTTAAGGCACATGTTGCAGGTCCCCAAAGGTACACCTGCTTCCTCTGTCCATGAGGAGTTGGGTATAAAATGCATCGGAGGCATAATTGCTCTTAGACCCTTGTTATGTTGCATCGAGATCTGGACCGGGAGGGGGGGAGCTCAGCTGAATAAGCCGATTCTTTCCCATTGTTTGTGCCTTGATTATGCGTCCAAATCCCGTGGTTGGTGTACGTGAAGGCAGCCTTTATTGGCCTATGTAAGGAGTGCATATTCTAGAACCCCAAGTCCTTGCAAAGACCCCCGCAGCTGAAACGGGTGAGGGTTCAGTTTTTAGAAGGTAAATCCCTTCAAAGAGAACAGATCGAGCTGGTGAAACTTATGGTGCGGGGCACATGCTCTTAAAAACACTTCAGTCTATGGCGCCACATCCATCCATCGTAACCAGGGAGAGGGATCGATTTCTTTTGGGCAGATTCCGATATAACCTGTTGCATCATCTTCTGGCGCCTCCTAGTGGAGGGAGCCTGACTGGCACTTTTGGGCCCTGCGGCTGCGACAGTACGTCTCTGCAGGATACCCTATATTTTTTGATGTTCTGTAAATATTTCAGTGTGCCTAGAAGACTGTTTATCATCGCGCTACTTAAACCCCTGAATTTTCTGCAAGTTCACCCGGCTCTTATGTTTCTTCAGCTCCTACCGAACACACAGTTCATATTTGCTGTTTCCTCTTTTAAGACTGCGCTGAGATCGAGGCTCTCTCGACCCGATTCACGTTACTGTCATCAAAGGAAGATTGTATATAAGTAACATTACGGGTGTGTCTTTATAGGATGTTTTATCTGCTGTTTAAAAAAAATCTTTTTTATGAATTTTATTCACATTGAGTGTATATTGTCTGAACCTTCTGACATGTATGTATTATACGCATCTCGAGGATACAGACCGCATGGATACACAGAAGCAACGCATCTCGAGGATACAGACCGCATGGATACACAGAAGCAACGCATCTCGAGGATACAGACCTCATGGATACACAGAAGCAACGCATCTCGAGGATACAGACCGCATGGATACACAGAAGCAACGCATCTCGAGGATACAGACCGCATGGATACACAGAAGCAACGCATCTCGAGGATACAGACCGCATGGATACACAGAAGCAATAGATCTCGAGGATACAGACCGCATGGATACACAGAAGCAACGCATCTCGAGGATATAGACCACATGGATACACAGAATCAACACATCTCGAGGATACAGACCGCATGGATACACAGAAGCAACACATCTCGAGGATACAGACCGCATGGATACACAGAAGCAACGCATCTCGAGGATACAGACCGCATGGATACACAGAAGCAATAGATCTCGAGGATACAGACCGCATGGATACACAGAAGCAACGCATCTCGAGGATACAGACCGCATGGATACACAGAAGCCACGCATCTTGAGGATACAGATCGCATGGATACACAGAAGCAACGCATCTCGAGGATACAGACCGCATGGATACACAGAAGCAACGCATCTCGAGGATACAGATCGCATGGATACACAGAAGCAATAGATCTCGAGGATACAGACCACATGGATACACAGAAGCAACGCATCTCAAGGATACAGACCGCATGGATACACAGAAGCCACGCATCTTGAGGATACAGATCACATGGATACACAGGAGCAACGCATCTCGAGGATACATATCGCATGGATACACAGAAGCAATGCATCTCGAGGATACAGACCACATGGATACACAGGAGCAACACATCTCAAGGATACAGACCACATGGAAACACAGAAGCAACGCATCTCGAGGATACAGACCGCATGGATAAACAGAAGCAACAGATCTCGGGGATACAGACCTCATGGATACACAGAAGCAACACATCTCAAGGATACAGACCACATGGAAACACAGAAGCAACGCAACTCGAGGATACAGACCGCATGGATGAACAGAAGCAACAGATCTCGAGGATACAGACCTCATGGATACACAGAAGCAACGCATCTCGAGGATACAGACCGCATGGGTACACAGAAGCAACACATCTCAAGGATACAGACCACATGGAAACACAGAAGCAACGCAACTCGAGGATACAGACCGCATGGATGAACAGAAGCAACAGATCTCGAGGATACAGACCTCATGGATACACAGAAGCAACGCATCTCGAGGATACAGACCGCATGGGTACCCAGACGCAGCGCATCTCTAGGATACAGACCACATGGATACACAGAAGCAACAGATCTGGAGGATACAGACCGCATGGATGAACAGAAGCAACAGATCTGGAGGATACAGACCTCATGGATACACAGAAGCAACGCATCTCGAGGATACAGACCGCATGGGTACCCAGACGCAGCGCATCTCTAGGATACAGACCGCATGGATGAACAGAAGCAACAGATCTCGAGGATACAGACCGCATGGATACACAGGAGCAACATATCTCGATGATACAGACCGCATGGATACACAGGAGCAACATATCTCGATGATACAGACCGCATGGATGAACAGAAGCAACAGATCTGGAGGATACAGACCGCATGGATGAACAGAAGCAACAGATCTGGAGGATACAGACCTCATGGATACACAGAAGCAACGCATCTCGAGGATACAGACCGCATGGGTACCCAGACGCAGCGCATCTCTAGGATACAGACCGCATGGATACACAGGAGCAACAGATCTGGAGGATACAGACCGCATGGATACACAGGAGCAACAGATCTGGAGGATACAGACCGCATGGATGAACAGAAGCAACAGATCTGGAGGATACAGACCGCATGGATGAACAGAAGCAACAGATCTGGAGGATACAGACCGCATGGATGAACAGAAGCAACAGATCTGGAGGATACAGACCTCATGGATACACAGAAGCAACGCATCTCGAGGATACAGACCGCATGGATACACAGGAGCAACAGATCTGGAGGATACAGACCGCATGGATACACAGGAGCAACAGATCTGGAGGAGTGCATAAACTCATCGAAGGGAAGGTTGATATCACAGTCTGAGAGCATGGAGGGATCAGAGGACTGCGCAATGCAGGTAAGAGTACTAAGGGTTGTTAATATATTATCAAGGTGGCATTAAGATACCAATTACATTAGTGGAGAAGAAAAGCAAAATGCAGACACACCGGGAATGAGAGCGCCATCGAGTAGAATCGATCATACCTGGCCAGCTCCGGTGATGGTCGGTGATACCTGTCGAATCTTTGCACAACTGAGACAAGCCGGCTAAGTACAAAATAAAGAAAGAGGGTTCAATGAAACAGCAAACCACAAAAGATGGATGCCTCGGACTAGCATCTAAGCACAGGGTAGTACTAACTATATGTGGCGTTACTCAAGAGAGTAGACGGTGACACGGTTGGATTGGGATCAAAAATCGGCCCGGGCACACCAAAAAAAAGTGGCCCACATTTGCGTATTGCCTTCCCGCAAAACACTGCTTCAGCGAAGTTCTATGAAAAGAAAGGGCGTGGGGGCATGTTTTATTAACTTCACTTAGATTTAAAAAAATGCACAGATTAGTTCACACTGCTGAGCCACACATGAATGCAAGTGAGACCACTTCTGCTCAGGCCCCCCGCCCAATCGGCATACATTAATGGACCGGCCCAGCGAGAGAAAGGGAGTGCTACCTCCGCCCATCTGCCTCTAGAAAGGCCACTCGGGCACCCACTGGGCCGCTGACGGCATCCTAACAGCACAGATAGCCCCCAGGTTGCCCAAAAAAGCAGCCCACAGCTAGAACTCTGCTACCGGCCCTTCGGCCATTTCCCGAGTGCCCGCGTTACCAATCCGACCCTGGACGGTGACAACGTAAAAGTGGCAGCAACGACAGGGGCCGGTTCTGTGATTGGAGGTGCACGTCCAGGAGCACAAAAAGCAGGAGGAGGAACAAACCGTAGGTAGGTAGAAAGTTGAGTAGGAAAGATACCCAGTGATTAATAATAAACGGTCAGGAGCAGAGATAAGGTTGAATATTAAAAAGGTGGTGGTTGTAGTAGTATGAGAGCATCAAAAGATCATATCACAGTCACATATGAAAAGAGAAGACGGTTTAGAGATCTTCTGCAAGTGCCACGTTTTGGGAACACTATTGGATAGTGGCGGAAGTCAGCGTTGGATTGGTAACGCGGGCACTCGGGCAATGCCCGAGGGGCCGGTGTCCAGTTCCAGCTGTGGGCTGCTTTTTTGGCAGGCTGGGGGGCCGATTTGGGTGGTTTCTGCGTTGTTCGATGCCGCCAGCGGCCCAGTGGGTGCCTGAGTGGCCTTTCTGGAGGTAGATGGGCGCCCATTACCTCCCTTTTATCAACGGCAGAGGTGTCACTCCCTTTCTCTCGCTGGGCCGGCCCATTAATATATAGATATGCATATTGAGCGGGGGCAGAGGGCCTGAGCAAAAGTGGCCTCACTTGTTTTCAGGTGTGTTTCACCAGTGTAAACTAATCAGTGCATTTTTTTTAACCCCCCACCCCCTTTTTTATAAAATTTCGTCGAAGCAGTGTTTTGCGGAAAGGCAATATGCAAATGTGGGCCACTTTTTTTTAAGCGTGCCCGGGACGATTTTTAATCCCACTCCAACCCTGGCGGAAGTGGGTGGAGCCTACTGCCACTGACGTCATATGACAGGCATCTAATTAACTCTAAATGATAAACCTACGGATGGAGCACCATGTGATGGGATGCTGCTTCTCTGGTGAACTGCAGTCTTCGTGGCAGATTTCCTAATTTTTTATGTAGCGCGCCTTAGCAGCCGCAAATGCTGAGCTGCACTACGTGAAAAGGAGAGAGGAGGAGAGTGCCCTATTCACTAAAATAAGGCACTCTCCTCTCACTAGCGTCGGCACTGAAATTAGCTGCCGTGTCGCCACGGAGACACCTTTGTGCCATGGTGCCAGGGGGTCTCGGTGAGTATAGGTTTTGTACTGGTTGTACTGGTTCCAGTACAAAATACTATGCATAGACTGACTTAAACCATTTTACCGCTTTGTATGTGTGCTGCACAGTGCAGCACACATGCAAAGTCGGAAAAGGAAGGAGAAATGAAAGCATTTCTTCTTCCTTCCGCCTACTTGAAAAGGGCGCAGTTTTCTATTGCTAAACCCTGTCTACTTTTTTTTTTAGTAAATTTGGTTTAGCATGAGAAACCTTGGGTGGTTCATGGGAACGCCCATGCACCACCCTTAGTACGCCCCCATGGCGCAAAGTAATGTAAAGCAGCGTTATGCGCTGCTTCGCATTGCTTTTTGGTTATTTCCAGCGCTTAACAAGTTTAGCACTGGAAAGTAAATTTGAAAAAAAAAAGATTTTGCGCCGATTTGCGTCACTTTTGTGACGCAAACACGGTACAAAATCTTAGTAAATCTCCCCCTTCGTGTTTACTTTTCAAAGAGTTAGAGATTGTGATTGCATTCTGTAGAGAGGGAGTGTAGGAAGTAAAAGAGTCAATGTGACTAACAGTGATTTAGTATCTTTTTAAGATTTAAAATGGTCCCTCATGCACACCTCTGGAAGCAACTCCTAGAAGATGGAATGCTACAGAGCTTAATTTGTAATGAATAAATTGTCAATTGCTAAATTTCTTAGAAAACCACTGCCCACTTTTTCCAGTGGTGCGACCACTTCCACCACTGCTGCCTGCCTGGACACCGTTCAAAGCAGGAATGCCCCGAGCGGAGCAAGGAAACCCATCTGCTTTCAGAGGGCGTACAGGAAGTTCTCCCCAGAGAAAAACATGAAAAAATTGGATTAACGGATGAAAGATATGATGCTTTAACAATTGCAAAAAAAAAAAAAATGCTTTTTGCAGAGATCCCTGAAATGATCATGGCCATGACAAAAGGAATAGCTACCAACTGTGTTCTCAGACAACTATTTAAAAGGAGGCAGTGTCCTAGGACAGCTAAAAGAAATGCCAGGAGATGTATGGCACATATTGCTACCGACAGCCTCAGCAAATTGTGCTAGAGAAGGGAGGCGTGAGGGGAAAGATGCTCTGGAAACCGGGGATCTGGGTTCTAATCCCAGCTTTGACTGCCAACAGGCAATGTGTGATTCTGGGCACTTAGGGCATATTTAAAAGAGCATTGCACCATCGGAGCGTCCTTTTTTCTGACGCAAGCGTGAAACAATGCCCTGCTCCATATTTAGAAGGTGACGCTAAGGCACTCTGCGTGGCATAACTCCACCATGTAAGTATGGCCCACCTCAATGCAGTTTTCTGCGGCAAAGAGGCATGCAATGGGTGTTTCTGTGGGCGTTTCCATGCAACACCCATTGCTTTTTGACACTGCCCAGATTTACAAGGCTCTGTAAATCTGAGGCAGCGCCAAAAACTAACACCTTTGAAAAGGAGGCGCTAGAGTGGTGCAACTAGAAGAAATACTTTTATTTCTCCTGGTTTTCTGCTCTTTCGATGTGTGCTGCGTTCTGCTGCACACATAAAAGGAGCAAAACACCCTTAAGGATTGTTTTTATTCAGGAAGGTTCCTTCCTGCTGCGCTGCCCTACATTAAAAGAAAAGGGCAGGAATGTGGCATATCTATGAGATATGCCGCATTCCTGTCCTTTCTGCCTGCGCTGGTGCTCAAAGGGCTGCCTTGTGCCAACATAGTCACCCTTCCACCATGCTGCACGGTGTCTGCGTTGTAGGGATGATTGTTTTTGTGCAGGAAGGGGCACCTCCTTGTACAAAACAATCAATGGAGGCGATTTCCTCTTTCTATGTGTGCTGCATTATGCAGCACACATAGAAAGAAGAAAAACGAGGAGAAATAATGTTATTTCTCCTCGTTGCGCCTCCCCTATGCCACTCCTGGGGAGGCATAGACTTCTGACGCATTCCCAGGTTTGCAGAACGTTGTAAATATGGGAATGTGTCAAATGACTTGGGTGTTACATTGGAACACCCACCTTAACACCCATGGCATTGCTTCCCATCATAGTGTGAGGCAACGCAGCGACTTGGCCTGCGTTGTCTCACTCCATATCTACAAGGTCATGAAAAGCCACGCAGGGTTGCTTTACGTGGCCTTGTAGATATGGCTAAGCCCTGTGCGCCACCGGAACATCACAAAAAGTGATGTTCCGGCAGTGGACAGGGCTTGTAAATGAGCCCCTCAGTTCCTAATATCAGAGGTCCTGGCCTCACTACTGCATGTGCCCAGGGACAGCGGCAGGTGCTCACAAGTACCTCCTTGAAGTGCTTCTTGACATCTGGGTGCTGGAGTGAGGGATGATAGTGCCAAATATATCTTCAGGTAGAAACACATGCAGCGCCCTCGCTCACAAGGCACCAGGGGACACTATGATCCATGGCCGCCCGTCCTCCGCAAAACCATCCCCGGTGAATTGACCAATAGGAGGTGAGGCCGACACGTAGTGAATGAGCCACGTGGATGGCGTCACCTGTATTGTGATGCCTGGAGCTGGAGGGGCCATGAAAGGAAGCACAGGAGGGAGACAGACTAAGGACCACCACTACTGATGCCTGCGGGACTACTAAAAAAGAGTCCCGGTCCCCAAAAATAAGTGCCAGTGGTGCGCATCGACAACCACCAGCACACATTAAATACTGGATACACCAAACAGTAAACAGCCAGAAGAGAGGGGGAGAGAGAAACAGACGTACTTCTCTAGGCAGAAGCTAAGCCTCACTCTACCTATATTTTGAAGAATTGGTAACCGTAGGTATTAGGGACAGCTATGTTCTCAAGCCAGACCTAAAAAGAGAAGAGGTTTATTAAAGAAGCTTAAAGACTGCTGAAGTGTATATACGTTTGTAGTAATATACATAATAAAAATGAAACATCTTTGAAGCTGGGCTTCTTTCCTGCATCGAATGTTGTGATAAAAAGCTCAGGGGCGTAGCATCAGGGTGGGTGTTTGGGGTATTGCCCCCCCCCTAATAAATGTATTATAGTTGGGAACAGGTGTGTTCAGTCAGGTATGGTGATGTGTCTGCTGGATTTCACCTAGGATTTTTACATGCACCCACAGACTAACACACTCTCTCTCTCTCTCTCTCTCTCTCTCTCTCGCTCTCCTCTGTTTAGAAGTTCATAAACATTTTGGTTATGTCACAAAATATTTTGGGCCTCATTTATGAAAAGTGTTGCATCGCTGTGTGAAAACAGCGATGCAACACTTTTCAGTGCGCCCTCCTTGCAACACCATGGAGGCGCCGTAGTTACTGTACGGCGCTCCATGTCGCAAGGATTGACCGATACGTCAGGAATCCTGACGTATCTTTCAGCGCAAAACCCAAGCATTGTTGGAGTAGTGTCGTGAGCATGACGAAACTCCAGCAATGCATGGGGGGGCCTATACCTATTTCACTGCATTACCCTTATGCCTGCTGTGAGGCAGGCGTAAGGTTTTGACGCAGGGAAATCTGAAAGATTTTGCTGCACCACTTCTACAAGGTTTTTTGCGGGGGAACACCCACCCTGCATACATTATACATGACACAGATATAATGTGACGTAGGGGTTTACAAAGTGACGCATCTGCCTAGATTCATCAATTTGTAAATATGGCACAATGTGGTGCATTATTTACGCCGCCATTGCGTCAACAAAGTGATGGACCGGCAGCTTAAAAGTGCCGTAAGGGGATCATAAATAAGCCCCTTTGTTTTAAGTACCGCTAACAATCCATACAGCAATCCCTTTCCCCTGCCCTTAAGCCCCCCCATGTTCTGCTTCTCAGATAATTTGTGTCAGCAAGATAAGCCAGTGTTATTGTTGGGAATTCTGAAGGTCACCCACCCTCCCCCCCCCCCAATCTTACTGACCAAGCTATGCCCTTGGAAAGGCTTCTTTATTGAAGAAAAAGGGGTGCCTGGTGGATCCTTTGCCTGAAAGCACCGATGTAAGGCTACAATACTGACACTGAGTGCCGCATGTTCAGCTGCAGACCAGCTTTTGTGAACTGAATCACCGCTATGTGCCGTCTTGTTTACATTGCTTGCCTCTTGATTTCCGCTTTCTGCTGGTGAGCTCCTCAAGGTACCATGTGTTTGATCTTTTGTGTTGGATATGTGTTATCAAGGGGCAATATTGTCCATTGCTGTGAATATTTCACTGGAGTGGACCTGCTTCAATGTAAAGCCCAGCGGCCCGTAGGCTTCCAGCGTTTTGTGGTGACAGTCTTATGTGTTTCTTGAAATTGTGTTGTATCCACTCAGTTGTCTTACCCAGATTGAATGTGGGGGGCTTGTGAATAGTTGCGGGGACTTGCTGTCCAGCTGTCTTTTATGTCTAAAAGTTCTTTGAGCAACGTATTTAAAAAATGACTAAGCCAGTGCTCACTTCACCCCCTACATTTCCATTTCTTCTCACGCTGGGCATCACACAAGCACCTACTAGTCTGGTATAAAACATTGCATTATAGGTATGTTCATATGACATTCTAGTTTACTTTTCGTACAGCATCTTGCTGAACTCCCCTGAAGAATCCATTGCGCCCTATTAAATTAATCTTCAGGACAGAAGCAACCTAATTTTACATTTATTACTCACATCATTTCAAACTAATTATACACTGTCTCTCCCCTAGTCACCAAATTTCAACAAATCTAGTTCATTATCCATTGGTGGCGAACAGATGTCTGGCCTATTAAACGTGAATTAGGTCCTTATTGGAAGCACTTACTGTAATGCATGTGTAGCGCCGGCTGTGGTGTGAAGCTGCGCCTTCCTCCTCTGAAAATTAATGCATTCAGCAATGTCTCTCGCGGACCCCAATGCCTGGACGGCTCGGTGCGGAATCCATTTAAATGCAAATATGACGGTACTCTGAGCAAGCCTTCTGATTGAACAATATTTGATCATTTTAATTTGTTCTGTATATAATGCCTGCTTTATATAATGCCTGCCGCCTTGGAAATAAAGCTTTTAGCATTGCAATAGGAGGTTTTATTATTTCTAAAATCAATAACATATATTTATCGATATCCCCAGGATTAAAGGCCAGACTAGCTTAGTTTCAAAGATGTGACCTGCAGGTTTGCTCACTAGGTTCAGGCCCCTCCTGTAGACGTGTGACTGACTCTTCCCAGCACTATCTGCTCTTTGAGAGCATCACCTTTATGGCATAAGTCAAAATTTTTATGTAGGCATCAAGACCTCAGGGAAAATGTCCACACCGCCTCCTCATACGCCCACCCCTCCCACAACTTCTGTCAATAACTGAGCGTTCAATGGGTGTTTGTTCTCTGTGATGCCGTATACCTGAGCTATTCTGTGTGAATTGGGGGGTTTGGCCCTTACCTACAACCACCTTGGGCCTTAGACAATTGTATACACAAAACAGCATCAGGTGGTTGTAAGATTTAAACACATCTTTACTTATGCATGAGGTACATTTTACTCAATAATCATGACCTCAAATTTGTTTTAGTAATGATTGAACACAAACGTTTTTTAAACTTTCACATTTGGTGCGATAAAAGAAAGGACAATCCACATTCAACTCGATGGATATACAGTGAAAACTATTTGAAAAACATGTGTGAAATATGGAAAGATCAATCAAATATACATTGTGATAACGCACAATGTATACATGAACTAGGCTAAAATTGCATCTTCACCAATCCAAGATTTTACAAGACCAGAGCATTACATTTCTTAGTACTGGAACATATAAAGGGTCCAGAGGTATCTAATATGGGCTTCCAATAGTTTCTTTAGACAAATGAATTTATACGTCCATATTGATACTGGTTGAACTAGGATCCCCTATTGATCCCGGTCTACGCGTTTCGAACCCACACTTTCTTTGGAGGTTTTCTTCAGGACAAGGGTTTGGTGAATTCTTAGGGGGCACCACAAAAGGTTTTGATTCCGACTTATCAGTTGTCGAGGTTATTAGGGATTTGTACTCGTGCACCAAATCAAAGGAGCAGGACAGGCTCTTCTGGATTGCTCATGTTGTTCTGTGAGTCTCTGGAACTTTTATTTGTTTAGAAGTGGATTCCGGAGCCCAGTGTGATTCCTTTACAAAAGCTTTTTAGGGCTCCCTCTGGATCGCATTGTCCTCCTGCCACCTGGATACCTGAGCAAGCCATTGTGTAGAAGACAGATGGACATTTGTTTCAGAAATAAAATAATAATACATCAACGTTAAGTTTTGTCCCAGTTTTCTAGCGGATTTGGGGCATATGAATGCAGGGCAGCAAGCACAGTTGCTGCGCTGGGTTGTGTGAATGAGAGTGAGTTGGAGAACACCATATCTACTCAGATATAGCGCTGTTCAGCTCTCTACCTGAGCTGGCCCACAATGTGCTGCCTTGCACCAACGTACGCACCCTTGTACCAGGCTGCAAGGATGCCTGCATTACAGGCAGGATTGTTTTTTGTGCATCAAGGGGCATCTTTATTGCTCAAAAACAATCCTCTGAGGCTTTTTCCTCTTCCTATGTGTGCTGCAGAATGCATTCTCCAAGCATTGGGTTGGCCGTGGTTCTATTATACTTTTCTCCCGTCGGGGTGGACGGAGTTTATGCTGGATCCATATCTAGCATTGCTCAGCTTGAGCACACGGTGCTTCACTATTACAGCAGCAAAAAGCAAACACTGGTCACTAGCAGAGAACCTCAACCTGCTTATGAATGATGTCTAGCCCTTCTTGTGCCGTCTGGTGGTGGCACACGTGCATCTGAAAACATGTGAGACTTCTCTTGTGGCCCTTAGGGTCTATGTGCCCCAGGTCTTGCACCTCCCCGTCTCTTGAGACCTCGTTGCAGTCTCGGCTAGGCTAATGCACAAACTTTTAAAGGCATTGACCTCATGTCATCCGAGGTTTCCTACGTGTAGGTACACAAGCCAGCTCCAAGCCCTTCAACCCTCAGTACTCCTCCATAGGACCAAGGTAGTCCTACCTTTGTCTCAGAGTCTCAGCTGGAGTTCCATCTGAACAAGGAGTTTGCTCTCCTGACAGGTTTCTCTCATCATGCCTCCTCGGCTGAAGAGACAATGAAAAAGTTGGACATCAGGCACATCTTGTGCCTTTCTATGGACAGAACCAGGGACCTGAACTGCACTGAGAAACTACTGGCAACCTTTGAGGCACTTTG
Organism: Calotriton arnoldi; assembly: GCA_963921515.1. Classification (NCBI taxonomy): domain Eukaryota; kingdom Metazoa; phylum Chordata; class Amphibia; order Caudata; family Salamandridae; genus Calotriton; species Calotriton arnoldi. The sequence goes on along the minus strand of CAWUFW010001353.1, from coordinate 90,716 downwards.
GCCAGCTAAGAGACTACCTACGCAAGCACTGTGAGATAGACAGAGCATTCATCTCCTATTGGTGCACTCTGCTTGGAGGCCGACCTCCATCCAGGGTCTCTGCACACTACCCTAATTGGCACTAGTTTGCTTATAAATACACTGCCCTGTCCTCCATTTCTCTTTCTCAGCTTTGTCCCACTGACAAACATTCATCAGTCAAGGTACGCTCCAAGTGGGGCTTGCTGGGGGCGTATATGTACAGGGGAGGGTCATGCTGTGTATGATGCACAAATGCATGTGTAGTACTGGTGCGAAAAGCTCTGAATTTAGAGCTATAGAATCAGTTTCTGGTTCTGCTGCTTGTAGACAGGGATACCCATAAGGGATTCCGATTGGGATTGCGCTCAGGGGATGCCCATAGGGAGTAACCGGAGAGGATACCCACAGGGGATGCCCATAGGGAGTAACCGGAGAGGATACCCACAGGGAGTAACCGGAGAGGATACCCACAGGGATGCCCACAGGGAGTAACCGGAGAGGATACCCACAGGGGATGCCCACAGGGGGATACCCACAGCTTGATAATGAGAACTATCATATGCACAAGAGTAACAGAGTCGACACAAAGGCAAGTAACATTATCCTACTAAGCTATTTTATATTCCGAAAGGTTAGGAGAAGGAGCCACCTAGTGGTGTGACTAAAATCTGCTTCATAAATGTTTTTAACACCAAAGCAGCGTAAATATCAACAACATGTGGAAGGCAGAGTCACAGGGGCAGGCCACTATGGTCTGCTGAGAGAGAGAGAGAGGGGGGGGGGGAGAGGGAGCAAGAGAGGATGAACAACAGCTAGAGAGAGAGAGAGATACAGAAAGGGAGTCACAGAGATGCAGCATTGTGCCAAGAAACATCTCTGTGAAGGTATTTCAGAGAAGGTGCCCTGAAAGATCCACCAACCGTGTAGCGCCATCAGAGGGCATTAGGCGCAGCCCGTGCAGCCACCCTACAGACAGCTCTGATAGGGACATGGGTGTGGAGTGTAGGAGAGGGCGCGCAGCACAGCCCGTGCAGCCACCTTACAGACAGCTCTAAACGAAACATGGGTGTGGAGTGCCAGCACAGTTCGTGCAGCCACCCTACAGACCGCTCCGATCAGAACATGGGTGTGGAGTGCCAGCAGAGGGCGCGCAGCACAGCCAGTGCAGCCACCCTACAGACAGCTCCGATAAGAACATGGGTGTGGAGTGTAGGAGAGGGCGCGCAGCACAGTCCGTGCAGCCTCCATACAGACAGCTCAGATCGGAACATGGGTGTGGAGTGCCAGCAGAGGGCGGGCAGCACAGCCCATGCAGCCACCCTGCAGACAGCTCCGATCGGAACATGGGTGTGGAGTGCCAGCAGAGGGCGCACGGCACAGCCCGTGCCGCCACCCTATAGACGGCTCATATCGGAACATGGGTGTGGAGTGCCAGCAGAGGGCACTCGGCACAGCCCGTGCAGCCACCCTACAGACAGCTCTGATAAGAACATGGGTGTGGAGTGCCAGGAGAGGGGTTGTGGCACAGCCCGTGCAGCCACCCTACGGATAGCTCTGAAAAGAACATGGGTGTGGAGTGCCAGCAGAGGGCGCGCAGCACAGCTCGTGCAGCCACCCTACAGACAGCTCCGATAAGAACATGGGTGTGGAGTGCCAGGAGAGGGGTCACGGCACGGCCCGTGCAGCCACCCTTTAGACAGCTTTGAAAAGAACATGGGTGTGGAGTGCCAGCAGAGGGCGCGCGGCACAGCCCGTGCAGCTACCCTACAGACAGGTCTGTTAAGAACATGGGTGTGGAGTGCCAGAAGAGGGGGTAGCGGCACAGCCAGTGTAGCCACCCTACAGACAGCTCTAAAAAGAAACTGGGTGTGGAGTGCCAGCAGAGGGCGCACAGCACAGGCCGTGCAGCCACCCTACAGACAGCTCTGAAAAGAACATGGGTGTGGATTGCCAGCAGAGGGCGCGCAGCACAGCCCGTGCAGCTACCCTACAGACAGCTCAGATAGGAACATGGGTGTGGAGTGCCAACAGAGGGCGCGCAGCACAGCCCGTGCAGCCACTCTACAGACAGCTCAGATAGGAACATGGGTGTGTAGTGCCAACAGAGGGCACGCAGCACAGTCCGTGCATCCACCCTACCGACAGCTCTGATCAGATCATGAGTGTGGAGTGCCAGCAGCGGGCGCACGGCACAGCCCGTGCAGCCACCCTACAGACAGCTCTGATAAGAACCTGGGTGTGGCGTGCCACCTGTGCAGCCTTAGGGCTGATGAAATAGTCTCAGAGAACCGTCAGTGAAGGTGCTCTGTGTGAATCTTCTCGCAGAGGAGGCCTTGGGCAGTGCCTATTTTAACATGCCTATAAGCTCTATTGTTGGCCTAATGGCTAGGGCGGTCGACCTCGAATCTGGGGAACTGGGTTCGAGTCTCGACAATGACGCTGAACATCCTGTGATTCTGGGCAAATCACTTAATCTCCCCGTGCCTAACAAAAATGAATGTGTCCTCATGTAACGCAACTGGTGCTATGTAAAGCGCTCTGATACCCGATACCTTCGTGTCAAGTTTGCGCTATATAAAACTCTGTAAAAAAAAAAAAAAAAAATGGTATATTGACATATTATATCACTGCACAGGTGTAATTCCTTGTGCCATGTTGTGCCAGCGCGTGACCAAGCAGCAGTACAGTATGTTCCGTGTGCAGTTAAAATGTTTTCTTAAATGAGGCACTGCTTGGAGCCCCAGTTCCTGGGTCAGGCTCATCACAAGGAGTTAACCTTTGGTTAGGTAAAGGCCTCCAGCGTGAAGGCAGGGTACTCGTATGAGCAAGTGCAAGGGGTCGCCATCTTTCTTTGTTAATAAGATAAGCAGCGTTCTCAGGTCCTTTTTATCACCCGTGGTATGTGTATCATGAAGGGGTCCGTGACGCACAACGCATGGGTTCAATGTCTCTGGCACACAGCATTACACAGGTGCTGCTGTAGGTTCACGTGAGGTTACAGCCACGTGGAGGGGGCCTTCTCAAAGGCGGAAGAGGTTGAACAAGGTGAAGAGGACAGTTGTGAGAGTGAAAGGGCTTCTCCTGGTGTGTCCCTGTGTGTTCCAAAAGCTGCTGAGTCCTTTGCCGCGTGCAGACATGTGAGGCCACAAGATATCTAGTAAATACCTTCACAAGGCTGATGCCACCCCCCCCCCCCCCACAGCCCCAACGGGTGTTGTGTCTCTGGTCTCTTTCCCAGTGGCAATAACAACTCAGGGTTGTACCGACAACGTGTAGAGGACTACTTCCTAGCAGGAGGGATGTCCTGTGGCAGACTGAAGTGGGCGATGGGTGGCTCTTCGAGAAGCTAGTATTATTCCTCATGATGTTTCTGTGTGCGCCCTAAGTGGGACGGGTATGCCCAGACGTGGGTCCCTTGCTCGCTGAACCACTGGATTCAAGCTAGTATGGCTGATGAGCGGTGATACCCCGAAACCAGTCCCAGGATGCTTGTTTCCGGTCCAGGGAGGACCTGGCTTGGCAGTTCGGGCTGGACTGTTCCCATGAGGCACAGGGTCAAGACTGATTTGCATATAGCTGTGTCTGAACTGAGGTGGCGAAGTGAGCTAAAGAACGATGATGGATTCAACCCAGATCTATGACTGGGGGTGAGTGTTTAAAATGTTTCAGTGCTCAGTCCATCATCTCCTTGTGTTTGCTTTGTTCACCCTAAGTTGGCAGGGTATGCCCAGACGTGGGTCCCTTGCTCACTTTGCCACAAGATTCAAGCGAGCCTGGCTGATGAAGGGTGTTACCCAGAAACCGGTCCCAGGATGCTTGTTTCTGGTTTAGGGAAGACCTGGCTTGGCAGTTCGGGCTGGACCTGGCTTGGCAGTTTGGGCTGGGCTGTTCCCATGAGGTACAGGGTCAAGATTGATTTGCATATAGCTGGGTTTGAACTGAGGTGGCGAAGTGAGCTAAAGAATGATGATGGATTCAACCCAAATCTGTGACTGGGGGTGAGTGTCTGGAAAGTTTCAGCGCTCCACCCATCATCTCCTTGTGCTTGCTTTGTTTGCCCCAAGTTGGCAGGGTATGCCCAGACGTGGGTCCCTTGCTCACTTTGCCACTGGATTCAAGATAGCCTGGCTGATGAGGGTTATGAACCCGAAACCGGTCCCAGGATGCTTGTTTCTGGTCCAGGGAAGACATGGCTTGGCAGTTCGGGCTGGACTGTTCCCATGAGGCACAGGGTCAAAACTGATTTGCATATAGCTGTGTCTGAACTGGGGTGGCGCAGTGAGCTAAAGAACAATGGATTTAACCCAGATCTCTTGACTGGGGGTGAATGTTCGAAAAGTTTCAACACCCGCCCATCATTTTATTTTGTGATGTTCCAATGTAGGAGCAGCAGCTGTGGAATAAAATCCATCATTTGGTATGAACAAATTTTTAAGAACCTGTGGGGTTACTGGGAATGTACCCCTAAAGCAGGTGTACATTATCATTGTCCACATTTCAGGCATACCTATCAACGCGGGAGTTTTTTTTCAGAACACACCAGGGATAACTGAATGACCTTGCATTGAAAGACCACTATGCTTTGCAAGGTGGTTGTCATGGTGTTGCTAAAAATAGTGGCCGGATATTATGCCATCATTACCGTGCTCCGCTGTGACATAAGTAGGTTTGCGCTATAGAAATACCGCTCCATACATACAGTTCTGGCGCCATTAACAATGACACGTAACAGCCTCCGGTCCACATCTGAGTCATCTGCCTTCTGCTGCTTCCGAGACAGAATGGTGGAAGAGCGGACAGAAACTTCACTGAATGTTGATACATTGGGACAGATTTACAAGCCCCTCGCGCTGCCAGTATGTCACTTTTTGTGACGCACTGGCAGCGCATTTCCCTGCCCCATATTTACAAGGACAGGAAAAGCCACCCTGCGTGGCTTTTCCTGTCCTTGTAAATACGGCCCCTTTACACGCAGCACTTTGCGTGAAAGGGGCGTTCCATGTGTGTTGCTGTGGGTGTTCCCACGCAACACCCATGGAACCAGACACATTTCCAGATTTACAAGGAATCATAAACCTGGAAATACATCAGTATGCTACGCCACCCTAGGGGTAGCGTAGCGAGGTGCAACGAGGAGAAATGTTTTCGTTTCTCCTCATTTGTTTCCTCTTTCAATGCATGCTGCATTCTACAGCACGCATTGAAAGAGGAAAATGCATGTAGTGATTGTTGTCATGCAGGAAGGTGCCCCTTCCTGCACTAAAACAATCTCCCCATGACGCAGGCATCCTTGCACCATGGTGCAAGGGTGCCTGCGCCGGCGCATGGCAGCTGTTTGTGCGCCAGCGCAGGGGAGAGCACAGGAATGCGACATATCATTGTAAATATGTTGCATTCCTGTGCTCTGAAAGTGCCGCAACCTGGCGCAGCTAAAGGGCCTGCGGTGCCGCGCTGCAGCACTTTCTTGTAGATCTGCCCCATTGTGTAAATACCTCCCCTAAACCAGGCACACAGTCTCATCGACGGATCGAAGCCCAGTTTGGTAGACCAGTTGTAACCGTTAAACTCTTGTCCTTGACCACGTCTGCTGTTCTCTTCCTCTGCTCTCTCTCTACAGTTCCCTTTCCAGGGTTCGCTCAACAGCTCCATACCTCTTGGTAAGGCTGCGCTCAACACCAGGCAGCAGAATAGTTTCTTTTGAGAACAACTGGTCAGCACAGCAATAGTTTTTGGACTCCTAAAACTGGGTAAATCCTCAAGGAGGCAGGCAGAAGCCATTTGAACTGTGAGGATCTTCTCAGGTGCAGCTGCTGAACTCATCACAAGAACTAGAACTCGTAATGGCTTCAAGCAGCTCGCCCTAAGTGCTTTGTCGAAAGGTCTACGACCTGACATGCCACGTGTTAATGTGCGTGGTTTTGCCCAGTCATTGCTATATGAATGTTAGAGAAGGGCCATATCCCCAAGGAAGGCTACAAATTCAAGCGCAGTCCTTATACATTTACGACCAGGGTTGGGGGCTCATCAGTGAAGTTGCTGTTGACACATGGCAGAGCGACAGCCTGTGGTTAGAATACCTTTCTGTAGAAGGAAAAGGACCGGTCCTCCAGCTTGTACGCCATTGTGTTCACTGTCTCCGACAGCCATGCTGGATGACAAGATCAGTCTTCAGAAGCTTTGAACCTGGAGTGTTGATTGAGGTTCAGATAATACAAATATTTTGTAGATCAGAATATGGCTCATGGTGGCCAAGCAAAAACCTGCATCTTTGAGAGGTGGTGAAAAGTAATGGCCGTGCCCTTCAGATAGATTGCGGAAGACTTTGGAAAATAATAAACTAAAAATGGAAGCCAACGATGAAAGACGTTTTTGCTAAGGACCAAAGTCATTGAGAAGTGTCTTGACTTACAAAGGCCTGGTTTCCTGTTAACGGAAGGTGAAAGGGTTCCCACGACTGAAGAGATATGTGGTGAAGGTTCTCTTCCCAGAAGGGAGCAGAGCAGTGCTTCCGAACCATGGCCCACTTTTTAATATGACAAACGTTGGCGACCCACCTAGCTTTAATAGACATGAGGCGGGCGATCTTTTTAATGTAACTAAAGCATCATGTGCAACCACAGTGTCATTTACAGACAGCACATTTTCCATTGAAATAGTCAGTACATTTGCTCAGACATACAGCTTTACTGATGAAACTATACTGCACACAAATGATAATGTATGGAAATCGGGTTTCAGTAAATATTATTTGTGCATTGCAAAGTAAAGTGTCTTGCTTTGTTCTGATCCTATTAAAATCTTTGTTTCCAACACACTTCCAAATTCCCAAAAAATGTGCTTTGTTTTTGCTTTCGTAACAGCTGAATGTGTACAGTTCACCAACAGGTATTTACATTTTGTTGTGTGTTTAGAAAAGATTACATTTTACAGCGTTACCTTTCGCACTTCATGTGCACTTCAGTGAGATTGTCACATAATTCACTTTCCTTTCCTTTCTCTGACTGTAAATTGACAGGAGTTTGTAAACACCAGTCCCCATGTTAAACAAGCATTTGCAATGCTCGAATTTGCAAACTCGTGTAAATGCGACACCTATTGCATTGCAAATGCTTGTATGTAAAAGCGCCCATGTGGTGCTTCCACTTTAATGTCAGCCACACCCTTTTCCTTAGACGAGTCGTGTCTAAAGAAAGGGGTAAGGCTGCCATTAAAGTTAAAGCGCGGTATGGGGCGCTTTTATAAAAAGAAGCATTTGTTTCTCAACTTGACAAACAAATGCTTTTTTTGCAAAAGCGCCCCCATGCCGCAGTTTAACTTTAATGGCAGCCATGCCCCTTTCCTTAGACACGGCTCGTCTAAGGAACAGGGCTCGGCTGCCATTAAAGTGAAAGTGCGGCATGTGGCAGTTTAAAAAAAAAGTTCATAAATGCTAAAAAAAAAAAGCATGTGGCAGCGTTCGGTACCGCAAATAAACCAAAGGCACGGCCGCCACTGTATGAGCGTGCCGTGCTATGAAAAATAAAACAATGGGTGAGAGTGTATCCTGCCTACAACAGCAGACAGGAGAAAACCATTTAAGCAAATAGTGCTTGGAGGCTGTAATTAAAGCCTACCAAGTAACAACACATATAACAGGGGGTGTCCTCATGGGAGATTACAAATTGAGACAAAGCAGTACTAAGGAGGGACTACTTAGCCTATTGACAATGAAAAGCCACAGTTTCCAGAGAACAATGACACAAGCCAATGAAAAATATGGGTGGAGAGTGGGCGGAGCTTCAAGTCGATACCTGAATATGGCATGCCTTATAGAGTAGAGCAAGTGCTGCCCAGGCTCAACCTAAAAATAAGCAGCAGAAGACATGGTCTGACATTTGACCTCTGTCTTTGAAGAGCAGCAAATGTACAAGATGAATACACAATTTAAAGACATCTTTATTTATTGCTTGGACTTTTGCGACTCACCAAACGTTGGCTGGCGACCCACAGTTTGGCAAAGACTGGAGTAAAGTGTATTAAACAGAGGCTAGAAGTCCTTCTGCACCCGGTACCCCGGGGTCTTGGGCTGGTACCTTCACAAGGATGACGTGCTTGAGGTGATTTTATGTTTTGCTACGAAATGAAAAAAGAAGTCACACATTGAGTGATAACTTACTGTGCAACAAAATACCAATTAGTATTTTGTTTAGTAATGTTTCTCAGAATGGTGAGAATGTGAACTACGCACGTGCACTCAAATCAGATCTCCAACATAGAGTAACCATAGGAAGTAGAGAGTTAACAGTTGTAAAATGGGTTTGGACCAGATGAACGCCACATGTAAAGCTGATTTTGAGTAAACAAGGATTTATTTTACTAATGTGTAAATGCCATAATCCACTGATGAGAAATGGTGGCTTTTTTGACCCAATATGATAAAGATGTTATGTGATCATAAACAGTGATTGAGGAGATGCACATGAAGACAGAGATCAGTAGACAGACAGACAGACAGACAGACCAAGCAAAAGGAATGTGCATTGACGTCATTCTGTGAAGGAGGGGCCTAGGTATCCCTTTAAAGCTACAGTGAGCACCTCCAGCCCAGCCCTCTGCAGACACATTACTAACACCACCAAACTGGGTCACTCTTCACCCAGAAATGCAGTATTACAGATGGGGTTCGGTAATCAGGGGACATCAAGGGACATCTTGGACATGACCCTAGGAGTCACTCCTGTCAGCTTCGGATTATTATTACATGAAGAGACAGGAGGACCCGCACTTACCCCAAAGTATTCAATCTTTTGAAACTGAACCCTGTTTACGTACACCTACCGAGTCCCCAGGTATGAAGATGACACCCTTACCTCCAAGCAGAGGGTCACCTATTACAGGTGTAACGTACACCTACCGAGTCCTCAGCTATAAAGATGACACCCTTACCTTCCCAGCAGAGGGTCTCCTATTACAGGTGTAACGTACACCTACCGAGTCCCCAGGTATAAAGATGAGACCCTTACCTCCAAGCAGAGGGTCACCTATTACAGGTGTAACGTACAGCTACCGAGTCCTCAGGTATAAAAATGTGCCCCTTACCTCCAAGCAGAGGGACACCTATTACAGGTGTAACGTACACCTACCGAGCCCCCAGGTATAAAGATGAGACCCTTACCTCCAAGCAGTGGGTCACCTATTACAGGTGTAATGTACAGCTACCGAGTCCCCAGCTATGAAGAAGAGACCCTTACCTCCAAGCAGAGGGTCACCTATTACAGGTGTAATGTACAGCTACCGAGTCCCCAGCTATGAAGAAGAGACCCTTACCTCCAAGCAGAGGGTCACCTATTACAGGTGTAACGTACACCTACCGAGTCCTCAGGTATAAAGATGAGACCCTTACCTCCAAGCAGAGGGTCACCTATTACAGGTGTAACGTACAGCTACCGAGTCCTCAGGTATAAAGATGAGACCCTTACCTCCAAGAAGAGGGTCACCTATTACAGGTGTAACGTACAGCTACTGAGTCCTCAGGTATGAAGATGAGACTCTTACCTCCAAGCAGAGGGTCACCTATTACAGGTGCAACATACACCTACCGAGTCCCCAGGTATAAAGATGAGAACCTTACCTCCAAGCAGAGGATCTCCTATTACAGGCTTAACGTACAGCTACCGAGTCCTCAGGTATAAAGATGAGCCCCTTACCTCCAAGCAGAGGGTCACCTATTACAGGCGTAACATACAGCTACCGAGTCCTCAGGGATAAAGATGAGACCCTTACCTCCAAGCAGAGGGTCCCCTATTACAGGTGTAACGTCCAGCTGCCGAGTCCTCAGCTATGAAGATGAGACCCTTACCTCCAAGCAGTGTGTCCCCTATTACAGGTGTAACGTACAGCTACGAGTCCCCAGCTATGAAGAAGAGACCCTTACCTCCAAGCAGAGGGTCACCTATTACAGGTGTAACGTACAGCTACCGAGTCCTCAGGTATAAAGATGAGACCCTTACCTCCAAGCAGAGGGTTACCTATTACAGCTGTAAAGTACAGCTACCGAGTCCCCAGGTATGAAGATGAGACCCTTTACCTCCAAGCAGAGGGTCACCTATTACAGGTGTAACGTACAGCTACCGAGTTCTCGGGTATAAAGATGAGAACCTTACCTCAAAGCAGAGGGTCTCCTATTACAGGTGTAACGTACAGCTACCGAGTCCCCAGGTATAAAGATGAGAACCTTACCTCAAAGCAGAGGGTCTCCTATTACAGGTGTAATGTTCAGCTACCGAGTCCCCAGGTATAAAGATGAGCCCCTTTACCTCCAAGCAGAGGGTCACCTATTACAGGTGTAACGTACAGCTACCGAGTCCCCAGGTATAAAGATGAGAACCTTACCTCAAAGCAGAGGGTCTCCTATTACAGGTGTAATGTTCAGCTACCGAGTCCCCAGGTATAAAGATGAGCCCCTTACCTCCAAGCAGAGGACTTTTACAGGTGTAACGTACAGCTAACGAGGCCTCGGGTATAAAGATGAGCCCCTTAGCTCCAAGCAGAGGGTCACCTATTACAGGTGTAACGTACAGCTACTGAGTCCCCAGCTATAAAGATGAGACCCTTACCTCCGAGCAGAGGATCACCTATTACAGGTGTAACGTACAGCTACCGAGTCCCCAGGTATAAAGATGAGACCCTTACCTCCAAGAAGAGGGTCACCTATTACAGGTGTAACGTACAGCTACCGAGTCCCCAGGTATAAAGATGAGACCCTTACCTCCAAGCAGAGTGTCTCCTATTACAGGTGTAACGTACAGTTACCGAGTCCTCAGATGAGACCCTTACCTCCAGGCAGAGGGTCTCCTATTACAGGTGTAACGTACAGCTACCGAGTCCTCGGGTATAAAGATGAGCCCCTTACCTCCAAGCAGAGGGTCACCTATTACAGGTGTAATGTACAGCTACCGAGTCCCCAGGTATAAAGATGAGACCCTTACCTCCAAGCAGAGGGTCACCTGTTACAGGTGTAACGTACAGCTACCGAGTCCTCAGGTGAGACCCTTACCTCCAAGCAGAGGGTCTCCTATTACAGGTGTAACGTACAGCTACCGAGTTCTCGGGTATAAAGATGAGACCCTTACCTCCAAGCAGTGGTCACCTATTAAAGGTGTAACGTACAGCTACCGAGTCCTCAGGTATAAAGATGAGACCCTTAGCTCCAAGCAGTGGGTCCCCTATTACAGGCGTAACGTACAGATACCGAGTCCTCAGGTATAAAGATGAGACCCCTACCTCCAAGCAGAGGGTCACCTATTACAGACGTAACGTACAGCTACCGAGTCCTCAGCTATGAAGATGAGACCCTTACCTCCAAGCAGAAGGTCACCTATTACAGGTGTAACCGTAGTCTGTAATCTGTTGAATAGCGAAGACCTCTTCTAGTGCTCACTGTCATGGTAGAAAACTAATAAACATTCGACCTGCGCACAAAGCAATGATAAGGCGTGAAACTGGTTCAGCAAGAGGAAATATGGGGATTCAGGCTAGAATGCTGGTAAGAAGTCTAACGAGTTTTTTTTTTCTCTCGAAGTTTTATATAGTGCGAACTTGACCCGAAATCAGGTATCAGAGCGCTTTACATGAGCACCAGTTGCGTTACATGAGGATACATTCATTTTTGTTAGGCACGGGAGAGCTTTGGCAAACCCAATACATCTTGGCTCTAAAAGTCAGAGCTATTGACGTTGCAAGTGCCCTTTTTTGATTGGCAGACATGCGCAAACACATGCGTCATGATGCATGCACAGACATGGCTGGGAAGCTGACAGTAGATTTCAGTGGGGTCCTCTCATGGAAAACCCATTCCAAGATGGCCGCCAATATACATGCTTGCAGCGTACACATGCAGTGTGACACATGCACACATACGTGCATTGTGACGAGTGCAGACTTAGGCGCTGTGACAAACAGCGGCGAAAAAATAGGGAGAAGGTTATGAGTGGGGTAGGGAGCAGAGGGGTGCACAGAAAAGGAGGGAGCAGCCTTGTTACAAAAATAGAATAAAACAGGCAGTGGGACTGTAGAGGTTAGGATCTGCCTCTTATGGTTACCCCCACTTTTTGCTGATGCTTCACTGTATTTTGACTTTAGTCTGGCTGGGGCCCTGCTATTCAGGTCCCCAGCCTAGCTGCTTCCTCTCTAAATGGATTCCAAGTACCTTAGGTACTTCTCTGATTGGATTCTGGGGTGCCCTTATAAGTCCCTAGTATATGGTATACTATGTACCCAGGGCATAGGTACCCCAGGGGCCTACCAGGGGCTGAAGCATGTATTGTGCCACCCCTGGATAGTCCTCCAAAATGACACCACAGTTCTGCTACTGCAGCCTGAGTAAGGTGGTGCATGCACCCTGTTAGAACTGGGGGTCTCTAGTTGGCAATGGTTTGCACCTTTGTCCAAATAGGGACCCTTGCTTCTAGTCAGGATAAGGGGGATACACTCCTAAAATAACCCCTGCTCACCCCCTGGTAGCTTGGCACGAGCAGACAGGCTTATCTCAGAGGCAGTGTGTAAAGCATTTGTGAACACATACAGTAATACAGTGAAAACACTACAGATGGACACCACACAGGTTGTTATGTAAAAATAAGTAATCTTTATATAGACTTATCACAAGACCCAATAGCAACAATCCACGATACTGTACTAAAAAAATAGACTTTAAAAGGTTATAAAATAGTTCAGTTCTCTCAAGTTGTAAATGCGACACTTTACTCTCAATGTACCTTGAATGCGTAACGCAAAGAAAACAAAAGGGTCGCAGGGAAGGTGATGCGTCGGTTCCTTACACTGAGGGGAGTTGATGCTCGCTTCCTTACTGTGTGGGGAGGTGATGCGTCGGTTTCTTACTGCTTTCCGGTGCGATGCGACAAGATGGCACCTCGATGCGATACTCTTCTCCGGTACGATGCGACAAAATGGCGTCTTGGTTGAGATGCGACAACGTTGGTGTGATGCGTGCACGCCCGATGGCCGTGCGGCGACTCGATGATCTTTGGAGCCGCGACAGGCCCTGCGACGCGCTTCTCCGGCGATGCGACGATGACCTCTGTGGCAGCGTCTCGCTTCTCCGGTGATGCGCCGCGCTTCGGCGATGCGATGATGACAGCGGCGTCTCGCTTCCTTGGTGATGCGATAACCACGGCTGCGGCGGCGACACGCTTCTCGTTGTTGCGTCGCGCTTCCAGCTCCCAGCGACACGCAGTCTCTCAGAAGGCCCAGCACAACAGCAGGCACTTCAATTCCCAGCAAGGGAATGCAGGGGGGAGCTGGTTGGTGAAGTCTTGTATCCCTGAGACTTCAGGCAGGAGGCAAGCTCTAGTTCAAGCCCTTGGAGATTCTCTTCTTCAAGATGACAAAGCACAGCAAAGTCTTTTCTCCTGTCCTTGGCAGAAAGCAACCACTGCAGGCCAACCCCAATCAGCAACACAGCACAGGGGCAGTACTCCTCCTTCAGCTTCTCCGGTTCTTCTCCTTGGCAACAGGTTTCTTGATTTCCCAGAAGTGATCTAATTTCCTAGGGGTCTGGGTCCCCTTTTTATACACAGTTTTCCTTTGTTCTCTGAAGGCAGAGAGGCCTCTGCCTAGTCCAAAACCAGTTCTGGTCAGTCCTGGAGCACTTTGTTTTTCTGACTCCTTCTTTCCTTTCAGAATGTGGGGCAGGGTGCTCAGCCGCCCGGCAGGAGGTGGAGCCAGCATTGTGGAAGGCAGGCACAGCCCTATTCAGACCCAGGTGCAACTCCTCCCTCCACTCTGGATGCAGATCTTTCTATTCAGCCCTGTGCTGACTCACCCTGTCTCCTGTAGCCACCCCCAGCCCCTGTCACTCAATCTCCAGACAAGGAATACACAACCTAGCAGAGGCAGGCTTGGAAGTTTAGGCAAGAAAATACCCACTTTCTAAAAGTGGTATTTTCAAACACAGAATGTTAAAACCAACTTCACTAAAAGATGTATTTTATCATCCTGAGTTCAGGCATACTAAATTCGTTTTTCTACCATGTTCCCTGGGTCAGTTCTGACTATAAGGTGTAATAATCAAACTGCCCATTTTGGCCTATGGAGAACAGGTAGCCTTGCAATAGTGAAAAACGAAAATGGCTGTAATTCACTATTAGGACATGCCACACACACCAGGGCATGTCCTACCTTATACTTACAATGCACCCTGCCCTAGGGCCTACTTTAGGGGTGACCAACATGCAGTAAAGGGAAGGTTTAGGGACTGGTAAGTGGGTGTACTCACCAAGTCGACATGGCAGCCCTAGGCTGCACACAGGCTCTGCAATGGCAGGCCTGAGGCACATTTTACAAGCTGCTTCTGTGGGTGGCACAACCAGTGCTGCAAGCCCACCAGCAGCATTGGATTTACAAGCCCTGGGCACACTCAGTGCACTGTACTAGGGACTGACAAGTAAACCAATCATCCAATCATGGAGTCACTAATCCATACATCAATTTACAGTAGGGAGAGCATATGCACTTTAGCACTGATCAGCAGTGGTAAAGTGCCCAGAGTCATAAAACAGCCAACAACAGGTCAGAAAAAATATAGGAGGAAGGCAAAAAGTTTAGGGATGACCCTGCAAAAAGGGCCAAGTCCAACACACCCCTTACAGTGGTATAGGCTACCTATATCACTACCATTGCACACACATATAAACCTATAAGTCACTCCTATGGCAGGCCTTGACAATCCTGAAGGCAGAGTGCTTGGTTTTTATGTGAGAGGGTGCCCCTGCATGAGCAGAGCCCCTCTGCAGCATTCGGAGTACCTCCTCTGATGCTGTTTGCAGTGCAGCCTGACCATATACTCTTAAGTGCATTATAACCTCGCGTTAAATGCTAACTTTGGGATGGCTGCACGGAAACATGTCGTGTTTGGTGTCAAACATCTTGGAATACTACCCCCCCGCCAGTTCTGGCGGCAGGGGTAGCATTCCACCCTTCTAGAGGGAGAGACATGTGCCAACCGGCATACCCGGTATTAACTTTACAGAGCCCTGGCATCACAAAATGGATGCTGCAGCCACAGACACGGGTCTGGCCTCCTGCTGCTGACCGAAACTCCAGCAGGGGAGGCCTGGACAATAGGTTTCCTGTTGCAGGGAGGTGTAACCACCTCCCAGACAGGCTGATGTGTATTGGGGCAGGGTGGGTGCACTCTCAGAGTGCTTTGAAGTCCAGCACTGGGGGCACATTTGGTGTCCCTGTGCATACCCCAGTTCAAACCGGTTCAGGGGCTTCCAGCCCCTGCTCTGGCGCAAAACTGGACAAAGGGAATGGGTGTAACCACCCCTCTTCCGAGACCCTCCCATAGGTGGGTCCCCAGAGAATGTCCAACCCCCTACTTTAGTATAAGTATGGGACCCCAGTCCTTAGGACTTTAGATTACCCTGGACGAAACTCTGACACTGAATCCTGGACCTTCGACGCTCTACTTCAAGATTAGAGGACTGAAGAATCTCTCTTGGGGTCAAGGAGTGACTCCCCTGCTTGGCAGGCACCTAAGAAGCAATTGTCCGGTCTGCATCACTGAAGCTCCCGCCGGACGCCGAAGTCTTTGCAACACCAGAGGTGGATTTCCAGACTTCCCCGAGGCTACCCCGAATCCCCAGCGAAGCTGAGGCCCGTAGCTATCGTGGGTATCGTGGGTAACGTGGAACCGTGACCCCTGGGCACCGAGAACATTTGCAAGTGCATCCTCTTCCTGGTCTCCCACGAAGTTGTGCTTTGGGCTCCGAGTAGCCCTCGCCTCCAGCACCGACTGCACCGAAGATCACTGGCCTCCACTCCACGAGTGTCCCGTAAGCGAGCTCCAAGTGCGTCCACTCGAGGCTCCTTCGCGGTTGCTAGTCCGTTGGCTAGTGGGCCCTCCCGAAGGCCAATCTTCTTCTGCTTGGGCTTTCCTGGTTGCTCCAGACGTGCCCTGACTTACCCTCGCTGGGTGAGTCCCCCAGACCTTGCTGGTCTGCATCACTGTCCTTTCTTCATTTCCACGAGACTTGCCGTTGCCAAGGCTTGCTGGGTCCAATCCGGTCGCCGACATCTCAGCAAGCGACAGACGTCATGGGACAGCTCGAATCCAGCTCCTGGCCGTCGTTGACGCCTCCTGGACCTCGTGGCTGAAGAGTCAAGACGACCCTCAACCTACCTGAAGCACTCGACATCGGTGGGCATCTGCTCATCGCCTTCCTGGTCACTGGCTAGTGATCCAGACTCTGTCCCCTCTGCTTTCAGGTGCTTCAGATCTTCGATCCACCTTTGGATCCACCCGAACACTTTCGACTTGGCCGCCAGCAGCACTTTGCAGCAGATCGCCATAGAAAACGACGACGAAACCCGACCCCGAAAGACACCTATGCACCCGGCTCCCCTGGGTGAGGTAACTCGAGTACTCCGGTGCTCCCGTGGGTATAGACTCTAGAACAACCTAGGTCTAAAGGGGTTTGCTCCAAGTCCTCCTCTAAGTGTCCTTTTTCTTCAAAACTCCAACCGCGACATTCCCCATAGAAGTCAACGGCGGCTCGCGGCTGTGTTCTCACACTGCACGCGTCCCCCGTGGGTCCCCTGTGTCACTACCTTGGGTGGTTCCTTGAGGGCCAAGCACTTCTACAGGCTCTAGGTCCTGTGTCTAGCTCAGTCGTGGTTCTTATACCACTTTATTGGTATATGGTTTGGTACGCCCCTAGGGCTCAAACGTGTATTTGTGCTATTACTGTTGATTACTGACTTGTAACTTATGTATTTCGAACTCTAGCCTCATAAAGAGACTAGAGGGGTGTGTTTAAGACTAAATACATATATTTTAAATATATACCTGGTGTGGTCCTCTTTCATTTGGTCACTCAAGAGATTATAGACTGGTAAAACAAGCTGCTTTACATTCCTTCAAGACTTAGCCTGAAGGCTGCTCTCCATAGCTACCACTAGGATAGCTTTCAATAAAGGTTGTCTTTAACCTATCTCCAATTTGGGGTTGTTTGGACTGGTGCAAGGTGCCCACTATAATTAGTGGACAGCATATACCAGGCCAACTTCTCACATTGGTGGGCAGCGTGTGGGATTCCAGCTTGCTATTGTTTTACCAGATAATCTCAATTGAATTGATCAACTGAAAACCACTAAGGGTACCTTAGGTACATATAAAACAAGCTTAGGATACAGTAAGTTCTACTGAACTTAGAGTTGTGTGTTAAGGGATAGCACACCCTTTCTACAACTCAAGAGAGTTTAGTAGGCCACACTAGAGTAGGTAGTGCATACACCACACCTCACTAGTAATGTCTTCAAAGCCAGGAACCAGTGAGTCCTTGCCAGAAGCCAGTGGGCTTCTTCCCTCCAAGTATGATAATCTCCCATTCTTGGAATTGAGAGCATTATGCAATACTAGGAAGCTGAAGACAGGCAAAAGTGCCAGCACCCAACACCTCAGACAGGTACTTCTGTCAGATGACCTCAGAGGACCCCTAGGGTCTGAAGGGGTAGGCAGAGAGGGTGGGGCAGAAGATGAGGAAGGGGCCAGGGGTGAAGAAACCCAGGGCCCCCCCTCTGAAACTGGCCAGGAAGGTAAAAATGACTTTGACCTGGAAAACCTAGCTATTCCTGTGGATGAAGAGGAGGATCAGAATGACCTCACCTTTGTCCCAGCAGGAAGAGTTGTGAGTGTGCCCAGAAGGTCTAGATCTCCTTCTCAGGAGTCTAACCACTCTGACACCTCAATAGGGACCACTGTCTCTTCTCATAGGAGGGAATCCTCTCATGAGAGGAGAAAGAGACTGCTTCAGTATGAATAAGCCCAGCTTGAGCTCAGAAAACAGCAGTTGGCTATAGACAGAGAGTCCCTAGATCTCTATAGGCAGAGAAAAAAGTTGGGACTAGAGTCCCATTGTGGCAGCAGTTTCCCCAGAGATAGGGAAAGGTCTTATGACCATAGAAACCTGAGCAAGATTGTCCCTCCCTACCAGAGTGGGGATGACATCCACAAATGGATTTCTGCACTGGAGAGGGCCTGTAAAGTATAGAGGGTCCCTCAGGAGCAGTGGGCAGCAATCTTGTGGCTCTCCTTTGCAGACAAAGGTAGAGATAAGCTCCTCACTGTTAGAGAGGAGGATGCTGATAATTACAAAGTCTTGAAGAGTGCTCTGATTGATGGGTTTGGCCTAACAACTGAACAATACAGGTTAAAGTTCAGAGATACCCAAAAAGCACAGACTCAAGACTGGGTGGACTTTGTTGATTGTTCTGCTAAGGCTCTGGAAGGTTGGTTAATGGGCAGTAAGGTATGTGACTTCACAGGATTGTACAATCTTATCATGAGGGAGCAGATTCTTAATAACTGTCAAAATCAGCTGTTGCATCAGTACCTGGTTGACTCTGATCTGACCTCTCCCCAAGAATTGGGAAAGAAGGCAGATAAATGGGTCAGAACCAGGGTGAGGCAGAAGGTACAGAACCAAGGTGGTGACCCTAAGAAGCAAGATTCTAAAAACTCTGGTAAGGGTGGGGAGAAGGGTAAAGACCAGAAGTCTTCACAAGGCCCCCAAAAATCTTCTTCAGGTGGGGATTCACAGTCTAACAAGGGAAAAGGCCAAAAGAAACCATGGTGCAAAGTCTGTAAGCAAAAGACACACTGGACCAGTGATTGCACCAAGTCCAAAGACTCTATTCCAGCCCCCACCAATGCCCCTAAGGCACCTGTTCCCCCTAGTGTAGTTACAATTGGTGGTGGGAGTACACAAGCCAAGGGTTTAGTAGGGTTGACCCTGGGTAATGAGATGAGCTCTGGCCTAGTCAGAGAACTCACTCAGGCTGTCCTAGTCTGTGATGGAGGCATGGATGTGACCTCCTCTGTGAGTCCCAGTAATCTGGGTAAGTACAGACAACAGCCATTGATAAATGGAAAAGAGGCTTTGGCATTTAGGGACACAGGAGCAAGTGTCACCATGGTGACACAAGATCTTGTGAATCCTGGGCAGATTATACTTGGTGAGATGTACCAAGTGACCAATGCTAGCAATGTCAGAACAGACCATACTCTGGCAGTTGTTAACTTCTCCTGGGGAGGGGTAACTGGCCTTAAGAAGGTTGTGGTAAGTGCAGACCTACCAGTTGAATGCTTGCTTGGCAATGATCTTGAAACTTCAGCTTGGGCAGATGTGGAGCTCAGGACCCATGCAGAAATGCTGGGCATCCCTGCAGATGTGTTTGCTGTGACCAGGTCACAGAGCAAAATATCTAACACTGAACAAGCCTTGGATCCTGGAACAATGGACCAAGTGCCATCCAAGAAGAGGAGTAGTAGGGTAAAGACAGTGCCTTCCCCCTTGGCTCAGAAGGAAGATCAGTCTCTTCAGGGAGATGATCTCAGTCCTGAGGAAGGAACTGTCCCAGAGGAGCTTGAGCCTGATCAGGTAGAGTTCTTGGGGACAGGGGGCCCTTCCAGGGCAGATCTGAGCCAGGAGCAGCAGAGCTGCCCCTCTCTTGAACCCCTCAGACAGCAAGCTGCTGCTGAGGCTGCAGGGAAAGCTAGTGGTCCCCATACAGTGTATTGGGATCATGGACTCTTGTACTCAGAGTGTAGAGACCCCAAGCCTGGTGCCACCAGGAGGTTGGTTATACCTCTGAAGTTCAGGGGCTTCCTATTGACCCTAGCCCATGACATTCCTTTAGCAGGTCACCTGGGCCAGAACAAGACTTGGGACAGAATTGTCCCTCACTTTCACTGGCCCCACATGTCTGAAGACACCAAGGAGTTTTGTCGCTCCTGTGTAACCTGCCAGGCCAGTGGCAAGGCAGGTGGCACTACAAAGGCCCCCCTGATACCACTACCTGTGGTGGGGGTTCCCTTTGAAAGGGTGGGGATTGACATTGTTGATCCCATGGATCCCCAAACAGCATCTGGGCACAGGTTTATCCTGGTGGTGGTGGACCATGCCACCAGGTACCCAGAGGCTATTCCCCTTAGGACCACTACAGCACCTGTAGTGGCAAGGGCCCTCCTGGGAATTTTCTCAAGAGTGGGCTTCCTAAGGAGGTTGTATCAGACAGGGATGCAAACTTTATGTCTGGATACTTGAAAGCAATGTGGAAGGAGTGTGGAGTGACTTACAAGTTCACCACACCCTATCACCCACAATGCAATGGTTTAGTTGAGAGATTCAACAAAACCTTGAAGGGCATGATTAAAGGGCTCCCAGAAAAGCTCAGGCGAAGATGGGACATACTCTTGCCCTGCCTTTTATTTGCATACAGGGAGGTGCCTCAAAAGGGCATTGGCTACAGCCCTTTTGAACTTTTGTTTGGTCACCCTGTCAGGGGTCCATTGTGCTTGGTGAAGGAAGGATGGGAGTTACCTCTCAAGCCCCCAAAGCAGGACATAGTGGACTATGTACTTGGTCTCTGCTCCAGGATGGCTGAGTACATGAAAAAGGCAACTAAAAACCTTGAGGCTAGCCAGGAACTGCAAAAAGCCTGGCATGACCAAAAGGCTGTACTGACTGTTTACCAGCCAGGACAGAAGGTGTGGGTGTTGGAGCCAGTGGCCCCAGCAGCTCTCCAAGACAAATGGAGTGGACCCCATACCATTGTTGAACAGAAGGGTGAGGTTACCTATTTAGTAGACCTAGGAACACCCAGGAGTCCCCACAGGGTTCTCCATGTCAACAGACTGAAACCATATGTGGACAGGGCAGACATGGGCTTGCTCATGGCTACTGATGAGGGACAGGAGGAAGAGAGTGACCCACTCCCTGACCTTCTCTCACAGAACCCTGATGATGGGTCAGTGGATGGTGTAGCCTTGGCAGGCAGCCTCACTGCCCAGCAGCAAACTGATTGCAGGCAGGTGCTCAATCAGTTCAGTCACATATTCTCTCTGACTCCAAGTCAGACCACCTGGTGCACTCATGAAGTGGACACTGGGGACAGTCTGCCTATTAAAAATAAGATTTATAGGCAACCTGACCATGTCAGGGACTGTATCAGGACAGAAGTCCAGAAGATGTTGGATTTGGGAGTTATTGAACACTCAGATAGCCCTTGGGCTAGTCCAGTGGTCCTTGTGCCAAAACCTCACACCAGTGGTGGGAAAAGAGAGATGAGGTTTTGTGTGGACTACAGGGGTCTCAATGCAGTCACTAGGACTGATGCCCATCCAATACCCAGGGCAGATGAGCTAATTGACACTTTGGCCTCAGCCAAGTATCTAAGCACATTTGACCTAACAGCTGGCTACTGGCAGATCAGACTAGCTGATGATGCAAAGCCAAAAACAGCATTCTCAACCCCTAGTGGGCATTATCAATTTGTGGTAATGCCCTTTGGTTTGAAGAATGCACCTGCCACTTTTCAGAGGTTGGTGAATACAGTCCTTACAGGTCTGGAAGCCTATAGTGCAGCATATCTAGATGATATTGCTGTCTTTAGCTCCACCTGGGAGGATCACCTGGTCCACCTCAGAAATGTTTTGCAGGCCCTGCAGAAAGCAGGCCTCACTATCAAGGCCACAAAGTGCCAGATAGGGCAGAGTCAGGTTGTGTACCTGGGCCACCTTGTGGGTGGAGGCCAGGTTCAACCATTGCAGAGCAAAATCCAGACCATCATGGACTGGACTGCTCCAACTACCCAGACTCAGGTGAGAGCCTTTTTAGGCCTGACTGGGTACTATAGGAGATTTGTCAAGGGGTATGGATCAATAGTGACACCCCTGAATGACTTAACTTCCAAGAAAATGCCCAAAAGGTTCAGTGGACAGTTAGCTGTCAAAAGGCATTTGATGACCTAAAGCAGGCCATGTGCACTGCTCCCATTCTACAGAGTCCTGATTACTCCAAGAAGTTCATTGTCCAAACAGATGCATCTGAATTGGGGGTAGGGGCTGTACTGTCACAATTGAATGATGAAGGTCAGGATCAGCCAGTAGCTTTCATAAGCAGAAGGCTGACCCCTAGAGAGAAACGTTGGTCAGCCTTTGCTGTGGTTTGGGCTCTGAAGAAGCTGAGGCCATACTTGTTTGGCACTCACTTCCTTGTTCAAACAGACCACAAGCCCCTCTTATGGCTAAAACAGATGAAGGGTGAAAACCCCAAACTTTTGAGGTGGTCCATTTCCCTACAGGGGATGGACTATACAGTGGAACATAGACCTGGGAGTAACCATGCCAATGCAGATGGACTCTCCAGATATTTCCACTTAGAACATGAAGACTCAACTGGTCAAGGTTAGTTTAATGTCCCTACGTTTGGGGGGGGGGGTGTGTAGGAGAGTAGGATCTGCCTCTTATGGTTACCCCCACTTTTTGCTGATGCTTCACTGTATTTTGACTTTAGTCTGGCTGGGGCCCTGCTATTCAGGTCCCCAGCCTAGCTGCTTCCTCTCTAATTGGATTCCAAGTACCTTAGGTACTTCTCTGATTGGATTCTGCGGTGCCCTTATAAGTCCCTAGTATATGGTATACTATGTACCCAGGGCATAGGTACCCCAGGGGCCTACCAGGGGCTGAAGCATGTATTGTGCCACCCCTGGATGGCCCTCCAAAATGACACCACAGGTCTGCTACTGCAGCCTGAGTAAGGTGGTGCATGCACCCCTTACAGTGGTATAGGCTACCTATATCACTACCATTGCACACACATATAAACCTATAAGTCACTCCTATTGCAGGCCTTGACAATCCTGAAGGCAGAGTGCTTGGTTTTTATGTGAGAAGGTGCCCCTGCATGAGCAGAGCCCCTCTGCAGCATTCAGAGTACCTCCTCTGATGCTGTTTGCAGTGCAGCCTGACCATATACTCTTAAGTGCATTATAACCTCGCGTTAAATGCTAACTTTGGGATGGCTGCACGGAAACATGTCGTGTTTGGTGTCAAACTTCTTGGAATACTACCCCCCCGCTAGTTCTGGCGGCGGGGGTAGCATTCCACCCTTCTAGAGGGAGAGACATGTGCCAACCGGCATACCCGGTATTAACTTTACAGAGCCCTGGCATCACAAAATGGATGCTGCAGCCACAGACACGGGTCTGGCCTCCTGCTGCTGACCGAAACTCCAGCAGGGGCGGCCTGGACAATAGGTTTCCTGTTGCAGGGAGGTGTAACCACCTCCCAGACAGGCTGATGTGTATTGGAGCTGGGTGGGTGCACTCTCAGAGTGCTTTGAAGTCCAGCACTGGGTGCACATTTGGTGTCCCTGTGCATACCCCAGTTCAAACCGGTTCAGGGGCTTCCAGCCCCTGCTCTGGTGCGAAACTGGACAAAGGGAATGGGTGTAACCACCCCTCTTCCCTGACCCTCCCATAGGTGGGTCCCCAGAGAATGTCCAACCCCCTACTTTAGTATAAGTATGGGACCCCAGTCCTTAGGACTTTAGATTACCCTGGACGAAACTCTGACACTGAATCCTGGACCTTCGACACTCTACTTCAAGATTAGAGGACTGAAGAATCTCCCTTGGGGTCAAGGAGTGACTCCCCTGCTTGGCAGGCACCTAAGAAGCAATTGTCCGGTCTGCATCACTGAAGCTCCCGCCGGACGCCGAAGTCTTTGCAACACCAGAGGTGGATTTCCAGACTTCACCGAGGCTACCCTGAGTCCCCAGCGAAGCTGAGGCCCGTGGCTATCGTGGGTAACGTGGAACCGTGACCCCTGGGCACCAAGAACATTTGCAAGTGCATCCTCTTCCTGGTCTCCCACGAAGTTGTGCTTTGGGCTCCGAGTAGCCCTCGCCTCCAGCACCGACTGCACCGAAGATCACTGGCCTCCACTCCACCAGTGTCCCGTAAGCCAGCTCCAAGTGCGTCCACTCGAGGCTCCTTTGCGGTCGCTAGTCCGTTGGCTAGTGCACCCTCCCGAAGGCCAATCTTCTTCTGCTTGGGCTTTCCTGGTTGCTCCAGACGTGCCCTGACTTACCCTCGCTGGGTGAGTCCCCCAGACCTTGCTGGTCTTCATCACCGTCCTTTCTTCATTTCCACGAGACTTGCCGTTGCCAAGGCTTGTTGGGTCCAATCCGGTCGCCGACACCTCAGCAAGCGACAGACGTCGTGGGACAGCTCGAATCCAGCTCCTGGCCATCGTCGACGCCTCCTGGACCTCGTGGCTGAAGAGTCAAGACGACCATCAACCTACCTGAAGCACTCGACATCGGTGGGCATCTGCTCATCGCCTTCCTGGTCACTGGCTAGTGACCCAGACTCTGTCCCCTCTGCTTTCAGGTGCTTCAGATCTTCGATCCACCTTTGGATCCACCCGAACACTTTCGACTTGGCCGCCAGCAGCACTTTGCAGCAGATCGCCATAGAAAACGACGACGAAACCCGACCCCGAAAGACACCTATGCACCCGGCTCCCTGGGTGAGGTAACTCGAGTACTCCGGTGCTCCCGTGGGTATAGACTCTAGAACAACCTAGGTCTAAAGGGGTTTGCTCCAAGTCCTCCTCTAAGTGTCCCTTTTCTTCAAAACTCCAACCGCGACATTCCCCATAGAAGTCAACGGCGGCTCGCGGCTGTGTTCTCACACTGCACGCGTCCCCCGTGGGTCCCCTGTGTCACTACCTTGGGTGGTTCCTTGAGGGCCAAGCACTTCTACAGGCTCTAGGCCCTGTGTCTAGCTCAGTCGTTGTTCTTATACCACTTTATTGGTATATGGTTTGGTACGCCCCTAGGGCTCAAACGTGTATTTGTGCTATTACTGTTGATTACTGACTTGTAACTTATGTATTTCGAACTCTAGCCTCATAAAGAGACTAGAGGGGTGTGTTTAAGACTAAATACATATATTTTAAATATATACCTGGTGTGGTCCTCTTTCATTTGGTCACTCAAGAGATTATAGACTGGTAAAACAAGCTGCTTTACATTCCTTCAAGACTTAGCCTGAAGGCTGCTCTCCATAGCTACCACTAGGATGGCTTTCAATAAAGGTTGTCTTTAACCTATCTCCAATTTGGGGTTGTTTGGACTGGTGCAAGGTGCCCACTATAATTAGTGGACAGCATATACCAGGCCAACTTCTCACAAGGACAGAAAGTGGGACGCAGAGCAAAAAATCTGTAAAAGGTGCACCGGGGAAAGAGGGCATGTTAACACAATGACTCCCATGGAGTGCTGATAAAGAAAAGATGCAGGGTAAACTCATGCACTCCCATGCTGTGCTGGTAGATAAAGAAATAAATACAAACAAGCATTTGCAATGCAATAGGTTTCACATTTGCAAGATTTTAAGCTATTGGCATTGTAAATGACAATGCCTTTTATTTATCTGTTTTGATAATTAACACATAAATAAACGGCATTGTCATTTACATTGCCAATAGCTCAAACTCTTGTAAATGCGAGACCTATTCAAAGAAGCGGCCGCCATTGTCCCAGGCTGCTTGGAAAGTGAAAACGCGCATGGCGAGCTGAATGTTGCAAGAAAGCATGTCGTGCCTGCAGTAGGAGAAACAAATTAAAGAAAATAGTGCTTACAGACTAAATAAGACATACCATGTAACAACAGAAGTAAAAGGGCCAGTCCTCACGGGACATTACAAATGAAGACAAAGCGTTACTAAGGAGGGACTACAAGCCTATTAACCAATCAGAAGCCTGCATTTTCAAAGGACAATGAATTTACTGAATTTGAATTTTATACTGAATTTTATTAACTGTACAATTAATTAAAATCTTTACAGTAAAGAATACAAGACAGGCATCGTATAAAAAGATTTTAAAAAGTACAAAGATAAAAATTGAAAAGTCGACACAAAATTTGTAAAAAAGACTATAAACACTTCGGTTTGTTGTTGATGAGGGTACCTCCCCTCCCCGGTGGCCTGCTTGATCAACCGGCACCCAAGTTTGTGGTCGTGGTCCAGTGCTCCTACTCGCATTTGTGGAGCCCCCATAGCCCTGAAGATGGACTGCTTTGTAAGTCAATTAGCCCTTCTTCTTGGTGCTCCAAGTTGGAACCACTTGATGGAGCACACGCCTCAGAGCTTATTCTGGGCCCAGCTGCTTTCTTCCACTTGATTTGCAATACTCGTCGCCCCGGATCAGTTGCGATCATTAGCAGCTTTTAAGGTGATCCTGATCTGATGTATACATTTCCCCAGTCTTGCTAATAGCGTCGTGTTTGAGGTAGAAAAGCACAAAGCTGACGCTTCACTGCAGGACTTTATTCCATTGGATATGCAAATCGGGCGCAAGAGTCGCCGGCGTTCATTGTAAAGGTTGGGGCAGCAACATAGAAGGTGCAACCAGGATTCCCTCATGTAGAAGCACAGTCTACAATTTGTGGTTTCCCCTCTGCGGGCCCAGGCGGGGTTCAAATCAGCAATTCCTAACATGCTTAGTCTCATGTAAAGAATTTTACTTCAGGCTTGGGGAGAGAGAGCCTCGCTTAGGAAAGGTTGTGCTTTGCCTAAAGTGTAAGAGTTATTAAGCGGGTCTAAATGGGGACTTGAGCGGAGGGATTTAAAATCGAGTTCAAAAGAGATTTCCTGCACTTGTTTGTTTATTGCTTTTTTCCAAGCATTCAGTGGGATTTCCGGCAATTGTATGCTCTTTTCCTCGATCTTCAGTATGGTGATCGCGTTGGCTAGACTAATATGCCAGACCGAGCGTGTTTCCTCGAAGATGGCTCTCAGTTGATGTTTTAGAGATTTAGCGGGAGCCCTTAGGATCCTTAGGTACAACTTTAGAATCTCCCCCTGACACGACAAATCTGGCCTCGCCAAACCCAGCTCCAGTCTTAGCCTTGCTTTCCTCGCGGACCTCGGGATAAGAAGCACTGATTTATACGCCTTCGCTTGGGCTAAGTTTGAGGAGGCGTCCTGAGACCCCGCTGGTTGCTGGGAGAAGTTTCGCTTTTAAAACTGTCAATATTGGCACTGCGGATGGGCTGATCAGATGTAGACTCAGTTGCTTTAACAAATATGTGACCTTGTTGGCTTTGGACGACTGCTGTTTCAGGTGGATATTCGCCTTGGCCTGTTCCCTGAACCAGACCCCTAGGTAGTTATATGAGGCCACAGTATTAATTTGTAGGTTGCCCATTGACCACTGTGCTTTCTTTTTCCTATGATAGCTCCCGAAAATGACGACCTTGGTCTTTCCCTGGTTTACTGCCAGGTTATTGTCTTGATTGAAACAATTCAAGGCGTTTAGGGCTCTTTGTAGGCCCACCTTTGTGTGGTCCATTATAGCAGTATCGTCGGCATATTGTAGCACCGGCAGCCTCACGGCTCCTAGTCTTGGTGCTACTAGACAGGCTCCTTTTAGGGCGTCTCCCAAGTCAGCGGTGTATAAGTTGAAGAGGATGGGGGCCAACACGCATCTTTGTTTCAGCCCATTATTCGTGGGTATTTTAGGGGACACACTGCATGCGCTTGTTTTGACCCGCACCCAAGTGTCTTCATAGAGCGATCTTATTGCTTTCAGGAGGGTTGATGGAATGCCCCAGTTTTCTAGTTTCCACCATAGTCTTCTGCGTACAACTTTATCGAAGGCTGTACTGGAGTCGACAAAGCAACAGAAAAGTGGGGGATGGTTCTTCCTTGTTGCCTGAGCTGATAGGTGCGCTAGCGCAAGCACGTTGTCCATGGTCGATGACTGTGACCTAAAGCCTGTCTGATAGAAAGGAATGATGGTGTTTTCTTCAGCCCAGGACAATGACACAAGCCAATGAAAAATGTGGGCAGAGAGTGGGCGGAGCTTCAAGGCCATACTCGAATACAGTATGCATCGCAGAGCAGCACATGCACTGCCAAGGTGCGACCTAAAAAGGAGCCCTCTCAAGGCAGCTTATCTCATCAGAAGAGTGTGAGACCGAAATGCTCCTAGGCAGGACAAACACAAGGAGAGGGAGTTAAGCCATCAAAACAAGAGTACACATGAGACAGACAAGAAACCCATTCAACTGTGAGCAAGGGGTGACCAAGAGCCTGCTTCAAGTATGGAATATGTGTTGGAAACAATAGGCCTCCCAACGGAGAGCTAAAGCTGTCTGTAGCTGAGACCTAAAAATGATCCTTGCTAGATTGCAATTACTGGGTTCAAGCGAGGATTGAAAGAGGTACACCTTTTAATCTCCAAATGTGAATGTTAAAGAATACCAAACCTAATTATGTCACAGCAAGTAATCTGGTTAGATTTGCAGGTCTGGCTACCACTAACTATGTACTGAGTTTAAACTTGCTTTGAGGGGCCTGAATGCTGTTACTTCTTCTGCCCCTCCATGACCATCCTTTCTGAGGCCCGGGCCTGTTCAGCTTTCTCCTACTCTCTTATATGGCCATGCCCATACCCCAGTCCCTTGAGGTTTCTCCCAATACCTCCCCTACACCCCTGGTTGGGGTTGGCCGATTGCTGTTAATGCTTAGTTCCTCTTGGCTTGCTTGCGCTCTGACCATCTTTTGTTTTCTTCTCTTGACCAGCCGCAGTACACCCAGGGCGATGACTACCAAACGGAGAGCAGCAGAGGCTCTGATCTGTCTGACATTATGGAGGAGGACGAAGAGGAGCTGTACACAGAGATGCAGCTAGAAGATGGTGCACGACGACGCATTAGTGTCACCTCTCATAATACCCTCAAGGTAAGAGATGTAGTCATAGACCATGGGTGGGCTCGCGCAGGCAGGGTCCACTCGGTCAAGGGACTGGGATGGGGTCTTGTGGTTCATGTACTGTAGTAGTTAACAGAGATGTGCCCTGGTGACAGAGATGTGGCTAATAGAGATGTGTGTCTACTGGTGGGGCTCCCCAATTGGAGCTGCGTCTCCAAGGGCGGTGTGTCTCCAAGGGTGATGTGTGTCCAAGGTCGACGTGCCTCCAAGGGTAGCGTTTCTCCAAGGGCGAGTCATGCTTTAATGGAAAGGACTGTGACAAGGAAGAGTGAAATTGGTACAGGTTACCACCAACCACTATCCAATACTAGAATAATTTTGTAGACCACAAGAACCTCTCAAAGTCCAAACCAGGGTTAAATCATGGATGCATGTGAAGTTACGTTCACTTAGTGTGTACCACATGGGTGAGTCGAGCTGAAACACTTTGTAATCAACTCATGGCCACAAATAAGTTGTGATTAGAAGATACATCGAGGTCTGTGGCATTGTGAGGTAGACTTTAGGCTATTTTATGCAGCAGACATTTTGTGAAAACTTGTATTTTACTACTTTGTGGTCACTGAACCTGGCAGCATCGGCTCCGGATTGAAGAACCAAAGCGGTCTACACTAAGAGAACCCGCTGAGCTTCCCTGATGAGTCGAAGGTCCTTCAAAATCTGTCACCCTAGTTTCTCCAAACCCAAGTCCTCTGGACCATCCGAAGCGGGTATGTCCTGCACAAAGGGCACCTTGAGGGGGCTAGCATCACTGGAAATGAACATGCCTATAATGGGACGTTTGGTCGAATGGGAGCCGGGCCTACTACTCTACAGGGAACAAACTCTGTCTGGTGCACTACACCTTTTGTGGAAGAAGTAGTGTGACATCAGAGTATAGGGGACAACCTCAGCATGGAAGCAGCCACACTCTCGGGGACACCCCTTTGTGAGAGATTGTTTGATCCTTGTCTCTTCATAGAAACGTCTGGGTAGTGGCCGCCAAGGAACACGTGTAGATGTTTGTGCACAGAGAGACCGAGCCCCCACCCTGTTCCACTTCCCTTTAAGGTGGCCCTGTCTGTTATAAACTTGCACCTTCTTAAAGTCCAGATGCTGCAAGGGATGCATGCGCCTGGCCATGATCTGTTGGTCTGCGAAACACTTCTCAGCAGCTGGCAAACCACCAAATCCCCATGCACGTGCATCGCACAAGTAACATAACACATCATTATCATTATTATTACATTTCAAAGTCTGAAGGAACTGCAGGCTGTTCGGCTTGGCTATTAGCCATGTTCAGATCACTGCATTGTATTTGTGCTTCACTGCGGAAGGTGGTGTGGTCTTACAATTGAGAGGAGCAGATATGCTCTCGCGGTTAGAAGGAGGAGAGCTCTGGTGGTGAAGACGAGGCGTGCTCTAGTGATTCAAAGGAGGGTATGCAGCCTAGTGAATCAGAGGTGTAGATTGTCTAGTGGTTAAGAGGAGGATATTGAGTTAGGCAATAGTTATGTTATCAGTTGTGGAAGCAGGGGGCCAGTTCTGTAAGCCGCTTTAGAACATCCCTTCCGTGTGGGAATTCATCCTACCGTAAGTGTTGTTCAATCATAGTTTTGTGGCTGTGGTTGACCCCTGGGAACCTCTGTAGGACACACATGTGTTCTCAGAAATAGTTAAAAATCACAGCTTCTTTCTCTCTACAGGACCCACCACAGCTGGATAAACCTCTTCCTAATATTCCACTAATTTAATCTCTTTAGTTTTGTGCCCTTATTATTGACTTCTCCAATCCATGAATATGCTTTTTCGTGCCCTTTGTTCGTAAGTGAACACGAGGCTTGATCTGTGGTGCGGGCTCTTGTCTTGTAGGGTCGCGTCGGCATTGTACATAACACTCGCATTTACCTGCCTTGTCATCACCTCCAAAGTTAGAAAGCACTTGGGTTGTGTAATCTACAAAATACAATACCCAGTGCTCGCCCCCACTAAATTCAGTATTTCAGTGTTGGTTTCTTTTTCATGTGTGTCCAGGTCCACCAAAAGGAACTCAACATGGCGGACAATTAAACGTGGCAAGCGGAACCTCTGGAAGAGAAGAATGTGAGGAGGACACTCTAGACACCTGGGAATAAATACATTGAATTATTATCTGGGCCTCAAAGCTACCTGCCAGTTAAGAACAAGATAAAATATATTGTTTTGCTTAACAGTGGTAAGGAGTTATGGCGTGAAGGTCACATCTTAGGGAGGACGTGGTGTCCTAGCATGAGGAAGCCATGGGGTGTATTTAGAAAAGCAGACTGCTGCAGGGAAGGCAGATAGTGGTAAACAGAGAAGAGCATTGCAAATGACTTATTATTTGCTCCTTGGGTTGTAAGACTGGAGGGGACTAGGGAAAAGCTGGCAATATTCAACCTCTCCTTTGTGAAGTCCCTTTGTGAAGGAACATTATCCCGAATAGAACAGGGGAAAGGGGTGCTGAGAAGTTCAGCTCAGTGTGGCA
Source organism: Calotriton arnoldi (assembly GCA_963921515.1). Lineage (NCBI taxonomy): Eukaryota > Metazoa > Chordata > Amphibia > Caudata > Salamandridae > Calotriton > Calotriton arnoldi. The sequence continues at coordinate 59,580 of CAWUFW010001353.1, read as the reverse complement.
CACAGGCTGGTGGCAGAGGTGCCAGAACAGAGTTTAGATTTCCAGATGCTTAGAAGATGTCATCATCCTGACAACCCAGAGTTGGCAGGTATCAGAATATCATCCGATTTCCAGAGGAAGTTCTGTTTTCAGTTCAATAAGTTGTTTTATTATTATTATTTTCATAAGAAAAACAAAGATGTCCAGAGAAGCACTGATATGATTTGCATGGCAATTATCTGGCATCATAGTAGGATCATCGTAGAAAAGAGAACACTTATATTGTTTTGATGACCAAGGTGTTGGAATGCTTCTCTGGAGAAACAACTGAGGATAAGAGAGAAGAGAGGAGAGGTTTGAAGGAAAAGATAGTCCTGGAATGGGTTTAACTGCCTATGTGTGAGCGGTCAAAGCGATATATTTCAAACCTCAGATTGTGAGGCTTGGTGAGGTGGGAGAAAGTAGCTAGGTTGAGTATTGCTTTTGTCAATCTCTGATTGAGGAGGTTTTGATTTTTGTAGGTATAGGTCAGGGGTAGACAAGAGGTGTCCAGAGGAATCATGATCGCATTCTCTATTGAGTACGGTATTATCTGCACTCCTCAAGAAGCAAGCCCATGCCCACCATGTATGGTAACCGATGCCTTTGTAGTCTTTCCAGTCGCAAAGGATTGTTTTGATCCCCAGGGTAAGTAGTAGATCAAGTAATAAAAGATCATTGAGGAGGAAGTTCTCAATCCGGAGGATATTCCACTGCTGGGACTTCTTACACCATATGGATAGTATTTGAGGACATTTCATGTGTCGATTCTCCTTCAGATGTAGCGTTCCTCGAGTAATCGGAGAGCTTACTCTCAGCACCTAAACCAGGCTCTATCACTATCTGCTTTCAGAGTTTATATTGTGATTACAGCCTGTCAGCACAAAAACAGCCCCTTATCCATTCTAGGCTTCTCCCATAGAAAAACCATCAAGAAATCACATCTGTAGAGAGAAAGACAGTTAGGATAAAAACAGAAGCCAACAATCGCCCAACTTCACCCTCAACTTGGCTGCATCTTTCTGCATCTCTTTGTTTTACTGCATGAATTAACTTTATTGAAGCATCAGTGTATACAGCCAGCTCTCTGTGTTTGTTCTGATCTCAGCTTCAAGCAAGCTCTTAATCATATCTTTGTTTTCACAGAGTTCCACTCACAGCATGACCTTTCCCTCACGGAATAAACTGCATGTCTACCATTGCCTCTATAACTAATTCTTTCTTTATTTTTCTTCCCCTCTCCTCGTTTTATTTACCACTCATTGTTTGTCCCCTGCCTCTCTTTAACATCACATGCTCTCGTAGGAGTTTAGGAATAGAGGCTCAGAAGCGGGGTTTGCAGAAGAACCTGACTTTCCTCAACAGTGCCATCACAGTAAAAAACTTTTCAGTATTCCCGAAGTGGCAGAAGAGGAGGGCGAGTACGCCGAACTGTCACACAGAGGGGTTCTGGGTGTCTCCTGTAAACTGAAAAGGGCGCGATATAGAGGCCGTGGAGGCCCCACGGTTGAGACAGACCAAGATGGCCGACAGCAAGGCTTATGTGTCCCAGTCAAGCACCGGGCTGCAGGAAGCGCTCCTGGCATTGAAGACTTCCCCTTCGAAGAGAGAGGGAGCAAGCTAACTCCATTCCTCACGAGAAGTCCAGACAGCGGACTAGACTGCGGGAGTGAGGAGGAAGAGTTGCGGTTTAATTTCAGGAGTTCTTTTAACTCAGTGCCCCCAAAAGATGCTCAGGTTTTCAGTTCAGAAGTCAGTCCTTGCCCGGACCAAAGAAGCTCCAGGCCAACATTGGCTCGCAAGAGAACTCTAACCAGGCAAAGTAGTGTTGAAGAAGATTATGACGACTTAACGACTTGTGTTGCAGACAACCGAACCAGTGCCATACTCACGTTTGAGCCTAGAAACGATAATTTAAGCAGTGGAGAAACTCAGGTGGCCGGGAAGAGCGAATATAAACTTCCTGAAAGTAGGGAAGCATCTCCACCCTCAAAGCCATCCCACATTGACCCACCGGTGTGTGACCTCAGCTTGTTTCTAACATTTTTAACACCTGCTTGCCAAACCCAAGTCTCCTTCACCCTTCTCTCCCTGGGTGTCCCTTCTTTGCCTCTGATCCCTGGTTTTCTGCTCCGCACCTTTTCATTTCTGCATCTGTTTTGCTTCTGGTAGGGCTGAAGCCTATTTCTTTGCTTCTAGATGTAACAATGAGCCTTTCTCAGGCATAACGGTTGCTGTGGCTTTGTTTCTGTTGAAGGGCAACTGAATTTAATTTTTAATTAAGGGTTAGCTGAAGTGACGTTTCTTAAGACTATATTTCTTTGTGCATTTACTGCATACAGCTGGGTACACGTCATGCATATGATGCCTGTTTATGTAAATAGAGAAGTTCTCTGCTACAGTGTTGTTCAGTCTTAATTCACAGCAAAGCAAGGTACACGGCAATCAATAGCGGTCCGGGACGCGGCACCTGCAGCTGCGGCACGGTCCCTCATCACTGTGTGTCCGTCGTGGCGGAACCCAACTATACCTGATGAGCTGTAGGGAAGTTGAGGGATTGCCAAAGAGGCTGGTGCCTTGGAAATACAGTAAGGCTTGGGAGAGATCCGTCGCATGACGGAGCCACTTGTCATGTTACTTTTCCTGTTTGAGTCTTTCCTGCCCCATACAGGCTTCTAGGCACACTGGTTTCTTCTGAAAATGTATTTAAAAAATAATGATAATAGTAAATAATGAAATGATGAAATCATGCCAGACATTTATAAACCATCTTTTGGCAATGTTTGATTTTAGATGCTGTTGTGTGTGACACCCATTGTCCAAAGGTCATGTGTGAATTTCTCAGTAGTAGAGACATGGTTAACGCATGGTGAATTGTCAGAAGATCTATCTCTCCAGAAGGTGGAGTTATCATGGTCACGGATGTGAGGCCACTTGGCCTGGTGAATCGATTGCCAAGGAAGGGGAGCCCGACCTGTCCTGGGCATTCGTAGTAGTTGGCAGTACGACTGCAGGTGATTTACGGATACCCTTGGGAGTGTGGGTTTTTCAGCATGGTGACGTTATCATGATCACCTCGCGCGCTGCAGCAGGGTTGTATGCAGGCTGATGATGCAGACGCCCAGTAGTATCCAGAGATGATGCCAGTGACCTTCACATCCTGAGGAAAGGATGGAAGGTTTGTGGAGACCCAAAGGACCAAAAACAAGAAGAGAGTGAGAAGAAGAAAACAGCCTGTACTTCTTCCCTTTATCAATACAACAAACAGATGAGAACGAACTTGCTACCATATCGACAACGTGTCACAAGTGTCTTCCACTCCTGTGTCAGGCAAACCATTAGGTTGTTTAAAAGAACCCTCTCTCACCAACCTAGTTGGTAGCGTGCTTCATCATTGGGTTCCCACCACAGATGCCTTATGCACCTAAGGTGTGCTACGAAGCCTGATTACGGTGGAGCTGTTTTTTGTGTGTGACGCAGTTAATTTTTTGTGAAATAAACTTAAAATCACCTCAAGGTTGATCCGTCCCTTTGGGAAAATTGAATAGTGAATCCCTTGGATAGAGTTAAAAGCAGTGATAGTGGATGTGCAGTGAGGGAATAATAATGGTCTCTCACAACCAAGTGTAGATCGTGTTAGGTCGACATGTTTCAGCCAAGCATGAGTGCGACCCAAAGTACCCCACAGCCAGTGTCCCTCCTCTACGGAGTCCGGCATTGGTGCCAGGGAAGCATTTATGAGAGGAAGGGTCTTGTTTAGACTGAACGGGTTGTGTCACCTCACATGAGATCTTGAATACAGTAGTTGAAGTGCTCCCTGAATATGTTTTTCAAAGGACTATTGGGTGATGTTTGATTGAAAAGAACAGGGTGAATGAGTGCACTGCTGGGAGGAAGCGCCACTTTATTCCTACATGATCTGCACCCTTAAAGTAACATTCAAAAGGTACCTCAGTGGCAGACAAAAAATTGACCATGAACACTTTGTTGTAGGCAGTAGCCTCGCACCAGCAACGGGACATACAGACTCTGAGAGTCTGTTTTCTTTGTCTTTTCCAGATCAAGTGTGCGCGTGTACGCGTGTACCGCAGGCTGCTGCCACTCTTTAATGAAAGTTGACTGGACCATTAATAAAACAAACTGACCTCCTCACTTATGGAGTGGAAAGAATTTGTCACACATGCACAGCAGGTCAAAGGTTCTCCCACTTCGATACTGTGACAACTTTTTTTGACAAGTGCAATGGATTCAAAGCAGCTGTCTGCCAGCCACTCTAAATGCATGTTTAGGAAGCGATATTTTAAAATGAACTTTTAAGTTGGGACCAATGTCAAACTGTTGGCCAATTTTAATTTAGAAGGCAAGTACAGCTCTCTGTAAAATATATGTTATGGTCAATTGACCAGCACTGAGCTTTGAATGATTAATGTCAATTGTAACGCCTCTTAACATAGGTTGAAAATAAGCTCCGCCTCTCCTTGTGATGTAATATAGGATTTCAATCCAAAAAATGCTGTTGTCGAGTGTAGAGAAAAGTACATAAGGGAGCAGGGTATGTCCAAGTAAGTGTACAAATTGAATGTCTAATGTATACATTTTTTCAGAAATTCGGCAAATAGCAATAGAGCAATTTACAGAAATATATTGTATAAAAATATGGGGACATGTTCCTAAAAATGAGCCAAAAAGAAAAGCTAAATTCAAAAGAACTGAGCCAGTTATTGTCATTTTATTCACAAGACTTTGACTGTAATAAAGAAAACACAATTGGCCAACAGGACAATTTCTTTCAAAAACAATGCCGGCAGTTTCATTTGTTTTAGTACCAACACGTTTATAAAATTCAAATGTCCTTTTTTAAATTTGCTATTTGTTTTTATAAAAGATGAAGTGAAGCCAGATGGAAATGGCTGCTACATTTTTAAGTAATTTAAAGGTAGAACAATTACAAATAGAAACAAAAACAATGATGTCGTCACTGTAAAACAAGTCATAATTCATGCCACAAAGAGAAGATTTAATACTATGAAACAAGAGCCACCCTTAAACTTCTGGGAGCCTGGGCTACAACACGGCCTTAATCACAAGGGTTCTTATTGGTGTAATTCAATTCATCCTTCATTAATCAGCCACTCTTCGCTGCACGCAATTAATGCACAGCGTGTATATAAGTAACCAGACCACCATAGATTGTCATTAAATTATACTGAAGATCATCAACATATTAAATCACAACAAAACATTTTTATTGTACAGAAAGTGCAGTCTGTCCCAGTGACAAGGAAAACCACAAACCAGTGTGTCGCAAGATGAGTGAGATCACAGGTTCATAGTGGGAGGGAGGGGAGGGGGGGGGTGTTATATATAAAAACAAACAACAAACGTGATAATGAACTCTTAGGCCAATACGCAATTTCTTTCTTTGTTTGTTCTATATATCGACGGCGTTTCGACCCTCAACGTGGTACAGGGGCCTCATCAGGACAAGAAGATGCCTGACACGTCTAGGAAGAATAAGGGCAATTAATGAAGGTGGTCCAGAAAAAGATGGAGTTATGTAGGTACCACTCATATGTTATACCTACATTGGGCAAGTAGTGAGAATCAATACGATCCACACGGGTGAAGAAGAGTGATAGGCATACCCGTAACTGAATTAAGTGTACTCACTGCGAGGGTGATGAGTACCTGAGCGGAAATAGATGGATTAATGGATGCTAGTTGCATTACACTGCACTTAATAAGGACAAGGGATGTACATCTCACCCTCACTGCGCGTGAGTACTGGAAATGGAGCAGCCGGATAATGTGGGCAGTCTGGAAGCCACCACAGTTGAATTACACGTTGGTGTTCCTTTCATGTATCGCTCGGGTCAAAGAGCATGCTATTAAATATGGCAGCCCCCTTATGGGGGCAAGGAGCGTGCATGCGCTCTGACACGTAAACCGTCAGTGTCTGACCAGGGCCAATGACGGACCGCTAGACTACTGACGACAGTGATTCTCAGTGTCCCTGATGGGCTCTGATGATTCAAAAGTACATAACAGGGAGGGGAAGAAAAAGGGGGTGGGGGGATAGTTGTATTGGAAAAGTATTACAGCGAAAAATAGAATCAGCCATAAGACTACTTGAGGGTATTATGTACAAAGTATCCGTTCTCATCAAAACAAACATGGCGGCGTCCAAGCCATTGGATATTAGTGGTAGTGAGAATATCCATGGAATTAAGAATTATCCAGGGGTGAGAGAGGGCGGGCGGTTTGTGGGGGAAAATAGAAAGTACCCATTGTTAGTTAGCATAGTATAAACAATATACACACCAAAGGTACACCAATAGTACTGTGAAAGATACACTTCAGAAGCATCATGGTACCATTTCAACATGCAGAGGTTCTAATCAAAATCACAGAAAAAGTTCAAACGTTCTCTGAGTCCTTCATACAATACTTCGGTCTCTCGCTGCTGACATAGCTACGGCACTCCTCGGTTGAATTAAGTCCGTTCTCTATTGAGTCACATTTCATGGTCCATCTGCATTCCATTCTTTGTAGCAACAGAGAGATGTCTCCTTCCCTCTCTGGTGGTTGTGCCACATCAATCACTTGCTATTTAATGTCTTCAGTGTTGTGTTTTTTTCGGTGTAGTGCTGCACCAGGGGCCCATTCACTACCTTGCACTTGATTCTGCTATGATGCTGGCCAATACGTGCCTTACCTTGTTGCATTGTCTGGCCTATGTAAATACAATTGCATGGGAACCATACGCAATAAATCCGATTCAATGTGTTACAATTATAAAAGCGTTTCAGTTCAATATTAATGTCATTGTGTACAAACTGTTCAGTATTCTGAGTGAATTTACATGCTACACTGTTACCACATCTGTAATGGACTCTTAAGGGTGCCGGGCCCATGATTCATTCGGGGTGGTGGCCTGTGTGTGTGAATGTGGAGAATGTACAAGGTGATACCTACCATTCTTTCCTGTTCTGGAACTCCCTATGTGCATCTATGTCCTTTAGCAAATGTCAATGTTTTTTAATAGAGGCCTTTAACTTATTAGTGTGTGGGCAAAACGTCGTAACACAAACCAACTGGTCTCAATAGCTCTCCTCTAGGATTGTTCCAAGCTCTTTCTAAGTGCTGTTTTGATTGTTTTACTGGGCTACCCTCTTTCCAGTAGACTGTTCTGTAAAATATGAGCCTGCATAGAATAGCCTTCTTTACGTGTACGATTGCGTTGTATCCCGAGGAACTGCCCATAAGGAAGGCCGTCCCGCAGGGCACGGGGATGAAAAGTGTGATCTGTGAGGAGAGTGTTCCACTCAGTGGACTTTCTAAAGAGGGTTGTAATCAATTTACCATCCTCATGCTTTATGAGAAGGTCCAAAAACGCAATTTCCTTTTTATGACAGTGGCATGTAAACCGTAGGGCGGTCTGTACCTGATGTCAATAAATTACAAACGCAGTCAGTTTTACTTCAGTGATTGACCAGATTACAAAGACATCGTCTATGTATCTTTCCCGACACCTGATAAATGTCCTGGTGGGGTTGCTGTCAGTGAGTATGAACTGTTGTTCCACTGAGTCTACAGAGATATTCCCCAAATTCGGGGCAAAGACTGCTCCCACTGACGTATTGCCTCATTGTTGGTTATTGTGCTTAAAGTTGTCAGTAGCCAAAGCAGGTGTGAGTAGCCCAGTAATGAAATCTGTGGTGACCTGGAAGGGCGCTGGACGTGTATTAAGGATGTGTTGCTTGATGATTTCAATTTGGGGTATAGTAGTATTTTTTTAAATTTATTTTACAGAGTTTTATGTAGCGCTAACTTGACCCGAATCGGTTATCAGAGCGCTTTACATAGCACCAGTTGCATTACATGAGGACACATTCATTTTTGTTAGGCACCGGGAGATTAAGTGATTTGCCCAGAATCACAGGATGTTCAGCGTCATTGCCGAGACTCGAACCCATTTCCCCAGATTCGAGGTCGACAGCCCTAGCCGTTAGGCCAACTCCTCTCCCCTAGTACATGGGGACACAATATGTAATGTAACATAACAAGCATTTCTCTGTCCTTGTCAAATGTTGTACCTTCCGCTAGATTGATCATGTATGTACTGTCTCTTACATATGTTTCCAATTTTGTGACAAAATCCTTAATAAAGATGTTAATGTACTGCCCCAGCTGTTCTAGTGCCAAATCCCACTCGGATAGACTTGGTCTTCCCGGTGGATGGTTTTGCTTATTTTGTATCTTTGGTGAAATGTACACAACTTGTACTCTTGGATTCTTCTCATTAAGGAAATCAAATGCTTTTTGGGTAAGGAAAGCCATATCTTTACCTCGTTTAGTTGCTTCTAGGGACCTCTTTTGTATGTCACCCAAGGGATTCTTGGGCAGTTTAACATACTGCTTGTTGTTATCTACTTGTCTATTAATTTCAGCATCATCATCTTGCAAATCCTGAAGGACTATGCCGCCCCCTTTATCGGCAGGTTTAATGAGTGACTTAGTTTCAGGGCTTGTTAATCTTCCCTTTCTGCCAGAGATGTTGTATGGTATGAAAGACTTTTAATTTTTGCAATATCTTTTACTATCATCTTTTCGAATACAATCATTCCTGGAGTGGCACTGCAGGAGGGCGGAAAAAGTAGACGTGGTCTTAGTCCGGTGAATGAGTCATCTATTGTATCTCTTTTATCAGCAAAAACTTTCTTAGACGCAATTTGCAAAATAATTTATACAGTTCTGTCTCTAAAGTAAAGAAGTCAGTCCTCTCAATAATAACAAAGGATAAGCCCTTGATTAAGAGAGAGATTTCAGAAGAGGATAATATGTGTTGAGACAGGTTAAAAATTGGGATCACTTGATTTCCTTTTGCCTGAAAAAAGTGATTGTGGGAACTTAAGGTCCCTCTGGCCACCATCAGTAAGATTCCCGCCTCGTTTGACGATCTCCGGGAACCTGGTTCCATGGCTTCCCTCTGATGCCTCTGCCTCTCAGGCCCCCTCTTAAAAGGTTGTCCAGTATGACTTGAAAGGCCTCTAGGGCCCTCTTGAGAGGCCAGAGTGTCTGACCGTGCTGAAGACTCAGAAAAAGTTACTGCTATACGATTTTGTAATCTTCCTCAAGTGTAAAGCCTGCTTTGTTGCCAATTCTGGGTGTAAAATTCTTCTTGCAAGTAGGGGCAGCCTTTTTATTTGGAAACATTCTATAATCCTTGGCCACTTTATCTGCTTTTTTCTTAGCTCAGTATTGTTAAATTCTGTTATTGTCGCATTTAGTTTATCTAAGGCTTTCTGTGCCTCCTGCAGTGTGTCTGTCCCTAATAGTTCCTTCTCCAATTCTTAAATTTCTTGTATTTCCTCTTTAGCACGGTCTAGAGCAGTTTCAATACCCAGCACCATTCAGTGGCGTGAGCATTTGGTGGCAATGTGTCTGAAACCTCCTCTGAATGTCTTGTCTGCCCAAAGAATATCTGAGAAGTTCCACACTTGTAGTCTTTAGAAAGTGCACTAAGTGGAACTCCCTCCTCACATAGCACAGTTTTCATCCCCGTGCCCTGCGGGACGGCCTTCCTTGTGGGCAATTCCTCAGGATACAACGCAATCGTACACGTAAAGAGGGCTATTCTACGGAGGCTCATATTTTACAGAACAGACTCCTGGAAAGAGGGTAGCTCGGTAAAATAATCAGCACTGCACTTAGAAAGAGCTTGGAACAATCCTAGAGGAGAGCTATTGAGACAGGTGGTTGGTGTCCGACTTTTTGCCCACACACTAATAAGTTAAAGTCCTCTATTAAAAAATATTGGCATTTGCTAAAGGACAGAGATGCACATAGGGAGTTACCTCGATTTGCGTTCAGAAGAGCAAAGAACAGTAGGGATCACCTTGTACGTTCTGCACATTCGCACTCACAGGCCACCACCCCGAATGAATCATGTGCACTGGCACCCTCCAGAGGCCATTACAGATGTGGGAACTGTGTAGCATGTAAATTCACTCAGAATACTGAACAGTTTGTACACAATGACATTAATATTAAACTGAATCACTTTTATAATTGTAACACATCGAATGGGGTTTATTGCGTATGGTTCCCATGCAACTGCATTTACATAGGCCAGACAATGCAACAAGGTCAGGCACGTATTGGCCAGCATCATAGCAGAATCAAGTGCAGGGTGATGAGTGCGCCCCTGGTACACAACTACACCGAAAACAAAAACACAGCTGAAGACATCAAATAGCACGCAACTGATGTGGCGCAACCACCAGAGAGGGGAGGAGACATCTCTCTGTTGCTACAAAGAATGGAATGCAGATGGACCATGAAATGTGACTCAATAGAGAACGGACTTAATTCAACCGAGGAGTGCCGTAGCTATGTCAGCAGCGAGAGACCGAAGTATTGTATGAAGGACTCAGAGAACGTTTGAACTTTTTCTGTGATTTTGATGAGAACCTCAGCATGTTGGAATGGTACCATGATGCTTCTTAAATGTATCTTTCACAGTACTATTGGTGTACTTTTGGTGTGTATACTGTTTATACTATGCTAACTAACAATGGGTACTTTCTACTTTTCCCCCCTCAAACCGCCCCACCCTCTCTCACCCCTGCATACTTTTTTATTTTTAATGCCATTCTTACTCCTTCTATTATCCACTGGCTTGGACGCCGCCATGTTTGTTTTGCTGAGAACGGTTACTTTGTACATAATACCCTCAAGTAGACTTATGGCTGATTCTATTTTTCGATGTAATACTTTTTCCAATACAACTCTCAGCCCCCCACCACCTTTTTCTTCCCCTCCCTGTTATGTACTTTTAAATCATCAGGCCCCATCAGGGACACTGAGAATCACCGCGGTCAGCAGTCTAGCGGTCAGCCATTGGCCCTGGTGAGTCAGTGACGGTTTACACGTCAGAGCGCATGCCATATTTAATAGCGCTCTCTTCAGCCCGCGCGATACATTAAAGGAACACCGATGAGTAATTCGACTGTGGTGCCTTCCAGACTGCCCGTTTTATCCAGTTGCTCCATTTCCAGTGCTCATGCGCTGTGAGGGTGAGTTATACATCCCCTTGTCCTTATTAAGTGCAATGCAATTGGCATCCATTATTCCATCTATTTCTGCTCAGGTACACATCACCCTCGGAGTGAGTACAATCAATTCAGTTACAGGTATGCCTATCACCCTTCTTCATCCGTGTGGATCGTAGTCATTTTCACTACTTGCCCAATGTAGGTATAACGTATGAGTGTTACCTACATAACTCCATCTTTTTCTGGACCACCTTCATTAATTGCCTTTATTCTCCCTAGACGTCCCAGGCATCTTCTTGCCCTGATGAGGCCCCTGTACCACGTTAAGGGTCGAAACATCGTCGACATAAAGAACAAACAAACAAACAGATACATTACATATTGGCCAAATAGTTCATTATCAACCTTGTTGTTTGTTTTTATATATAAAAAACACACACTATAAACCTGTGATTATATCTCACTTTCACTTGTCTTGCGACACAATCTTGTTTGTTGTTTTCCTTGTCACTGGGACGCACTGCACATTCTTTATAAAGTAAAGATTTTTGTCGTGATTTAATATGTTGATGATCTTCAATAACAATTTATGACAATCTGTGGTGGTCTGGATATTTATTTACACGTCGTGCATTAATTGCGTACAGTCTAGATTGGATGATAAATGAATGAATAATACTAATGAGAACCATTGTGATTAAGGAGGTGAACAGGCAAAAGAGTGTCAAGACATTCAGTCAGCACAAATCAAGCGTCATTTTTACACACGTCGAATTGTGCAACTGCCAATACCCAATGAAGGCTGGCTCTTCCTCGCTTTGTATACCCCCTCTTATCCATGGATGTTAAATGCTTCTTTTTTTGCTGTATCAACCATGATGGGAGACCGACAGGTCCTAACATGGCCACTATGGGCTAGTGCATGAAACAGTGATATGCCCCAAAGTGGTTCTTGGCCGCTAAGACCTTACAATCTGGGCGGTGCACTGGAGGCGCGCAGCAGAGCAGCTCAGAGGCATAAAGTCTCCCTCTTTCAACGGTCCACAACTCCCCTAAAATATTGGATGGAATGAGGGCACAACGCTTCCTCCTGGTGGTAATGTGTAGAGATTGCATGTGACTGATTCTGCTCCAGTCCAACCAGCCCTTCAGGGCACTAGCCTCTTCACTTCATGTTAGCCATTCCGCTTCTAGAAAATGTCACAGGTGCCTTCACTGTTCCTGGAGATTTCACAATCTTAAGTGGAAAAGAAGCTTAAAGCGGCCTGATGACGAACAGCGATAAAACATGAATTACACATTGAAAGTGCAATGTTGGCACAAAGGGGTGTGCATCTCCAAAGCAGAGCGGCATCTTCTCAGCACCATTTGAGAGACCTGGCAAGCGAATCAGGGGTGGCCCGTTAGTATGGGCGGCAGTGCTCTACCCCCTCCATTTTCCAAAACATAATAAGTGTCTGTCAGTGTCAGGCAGACAGGCACTTTACCTGCACTAATGCACAGCCACATGGCAGCCTGAGCCAAGCTTTGTTGGGCTGAAGATTTCACAGCCCTTAGGGTTTTTGATTTGATTTAAGCCTACAATCCTATATAGGATTTTCTCTTCAATCCAGCAAAGCCCTATGAGATCCTCCCCTCGTGACGAGAGGAAGCGTCACCTATAGATTCAAGCATGGGTGCTTGAGGTTTAATCCCTGAAGTGCCCAGGGCTGATTGTCTATCAATGACCCCACATCACAGAGTAGGGTGGGGTCATCAAGTCTCACTGACCCCCCTTCACTCTGTGAGGAGCTAGGGATGGTTATTCTCTCATTGGCTGACCTATGACAAGGTTAGCCAATGAGAGGAGGTGGTGGGAGCTCCTAGTTTTTCCTTCCCTTCCAGAAGCGCCCTGCTCCTTTTGGTGTGTTCGTGGTTTCCCACCCCACCATCCGCTGGTTCTGCCATCACAGCCTGGTAAGTGCTTTTAAAAAAAACGTTTGGGTGCATGTGTGTATGTATGTATGAATGTATGCGTATTTGCGCATGTGTGGATGGGATGTGTGCAAGTGAGTGTGGATATGTGCTTGAGGATGGTGGTGTGAGTATGTGCACTTGTGAATGGATAGGTGTGAGTGAGTGTGCTTGTGGATGGATAGGTGTGAGTGAGTGTGCTTGTGGATGGATAAAGTGTGAGTGAGTGTGCTTGTGGATGGATAGGTGTGAGTGAGTGTGCTTGTGGATGGATAGGTGTGAGTGAGTGTGCTTGTGGATGGATAGAGTGTGAGTGAGTGTGCTTGTGGATGGATAGGTGTGAGTGAGTGTGCTTGTGGATGGTGGTGTGAGTATGTGCACTTGTGAATGGATAGGTGTGAGTGAGTGTGCTTGTGGATGGTGGTGTGAGTATGTGCACTTGTGAATGGATAGGTGTGAGTGAGTGTGCTTGTGGATGGGTGGAAGTGCGTGTGTGTGCCCCACTATTGGTAAGAATTACGAGCCACCCTGGCACTTCCACAAGCTGTAGAAATGTGCCGCTATCCCTCACACTTACTCACCCATGACACGGCGAAGCACTGTGTCCCATATCAGGATAAACACACCTTGGTGGTCAACACACGTGGAATCACTTCCCACATAGGATCAAAACAACGACAACTCAAGTCCAACCACACATCCTACATAGTGTGGCATTTCGTTTGTGTGGACAAACGCATAAGCACACCACACAGGGGTAAAAAAGCACTATACAGGCGCTATAAGTGTTGCTTGTGCTCTTAGTCCCATTATTGGCAACACACCCCACCCACACCACAACAGAGTATGCATGCATAAATAAATACACAACAACTTTTGTTTGGGAAAATATTGCTGCAGGTTTATTCCATACAAAAGTATGCAAATATGGTGGGTTATCTTACGGGCGATCCAAGGGCAGGCAGCTGTACCACTCTACGCTGCCCTGCCCGCCTGATGAGCCAAGCACTGTGGAGAATCCAATCAGCGCTACCCTTATGGGGGTGATCCCCTTACTGGATCACGTGACACATTGGTCCCTTATTACTCACGCCCCTTTCGGGGCACGGCGTGTCCGGCGCAAAGAGGACGCCAAGATGGCCAGGGGAGGCATAAATACCTCCCCACCTCCTCTGCGACCCGGAAGTGACGCTGCTCTGGAAGGGGCTCCTCCTCGAGCCCCGCGTTCTTAGTGGGGGTGGGGAAGTGCCCAAATGGCACTAAAGGGGCCGCCCGTTTAGGGGGCCCCCTGCGGGGGCCGCGGGCAGCCGCAGATCTGAGAGGACTTGAATTTACAAAAACATACAATGCAGGCAAGAGTTGAAAGGGAGTTTTTCAACCGGAGAGGATACATCCATCACCAGAGAGTTTTCTCACTGTGTTCGCCAGCCCTCCCCCTTACCCTCTCCCGCCCCCCCCCATTTAGCCTTCCATTAGAAGCTGATTGTAGCGCTTCTGGCGTTTTATCACAGTCATTCAGCCGACGCTTTTACTCTGAGACTTTTAATTACATTTTTATTTCATTAACTGGTAGTTCAAGTGACTGTCAGTTATAGGATCTCTTGGAGGCTTTCATCACCATGTCTTAAAATGGAGAATTGTTTTCCCAACTTTGGCAGAGAGAGAGCGCTGGAGACAGGCAGTCAGGGCCTCGGGCAGTCCACCTTATGCAGCCCTTTACACGACTTTTAACCAGCATGTGTCAAACTCCAGAAGCGCAGTGTGACGCCGACCAATCTCTGTCTTCCAATGAACTTTCAAACACGAAGGAACGCCACCCTTCCCCCAAGAGTCGCTATACCACACACTTCTATTGACTCCGAGTGGCCAAGTCCCTGAGCATGCGCAGTCCGACAGGATTCCAGATGAAGGTGCGCGAGCCTGTGGTTTAAAAGAGCTCCTTCACTTTAGCGCTCTCTCCCCAACGTAACAAAGTGCCCAGTACTGCTCACACAGTCACCTCTAGGCACTAGATCAAGGTGCTGGACGGCCCAGGGAGGGAAGAGGCAGGAGGTCATTCTGCAGAGCACGCTTGGGGGAAATGAGGGAATGCGCCTTTAAGAGTAGGTGAAAGATCATTTCAGAGACTGGTGACTGGATCCCAGAACAGGATCCGCCGCTCCATCACCACAGGCAGTGACTGGACCCCAGAACAGGATCCACCACTCCATCAGCAGAGGCAGTGACTGGATCCCAGAACAGGATCCGCCGCTCCATCAGCAGAGGCAGTGACCGGACCCCAGAACAGGATCCACCGCTCCATCACCACAGGCAGTGACTGGATCCCAGAACAGGATCCACCGCTCCATCAGCAGAGGCAGTTACTAGATCCCAGAACAGGATCCGCCGCTCCATCAGCAGAGGCAGTGACCGGACCCCAGAACAGGATCCCCCGCTCCATCAGCACAGGCAGTGACTGGATCCCAGAACAGGATCCGCCGCTCCATCAGCAGAGGCAGTGACCGGACCCCAGAACAGGATCCACCGCTCCATCACCACAGGCAGTGACTGGATCCCAGAACAGGATCCACCGCTCCATCAGCAGAGGCAGTGACTGGATCCCAGAACAGGATCCACCGCTCCATCACCACAGGCAGTGACTGGACCCCAGAACAGGATCCCCCGCTCCATCAGCACAGGCAGTGACTGGATCCCAGAACAGGATCCGCCGCTCCATCAGCAGAGGCAGTGACCGGACCCCAGAACAGGATCCACCGCTCCATCACCACAGGCAGTGACTGGATCCCAGAACAGGATCCGCCGCTCCGTCACCACAGGCAGTGACTGGACCCCAGAACAGGATCCACCGCTCCAACAGCAGAGGCACTGACCGGACCCCATAACAGGATCCACCGCTCCATCACCACAGGCAGTGACTGGACCCCAGAACAGGATCCCCCGCTCCATCAGCATAGGCAGTGACTGGATCCCAGATCAGGATCCGCCGCTCCATCAGCACAGGCAGTGACTGGATCCCAGAACAGGATCCGCCACTCCATCACCACAGGCAGTGACTGGACCCCAGAACAGGATCCCCCGCTCCATCAGCACAGGCAGTGACTGGATCCCAGAACAGGATCCGCCGCTCCATCACCACAGGCAGTGACTGAACCCCAGAACAGGATCCCCCGCTCCATCAGCACAAGCAGTGACTGGATCCCAGAACAGGATCCGCCGCTCCGTCACCACAGGCAGTGACTGGACCCCAGAACAGGATCCGCCGCTCCATCACCACAGGCAGTGACTGGACCCCTGAACAGGATCCGCCGCTCCATCACCACAGGCAGTGACTGGACCCCAGAACAGGATCCCCCGCTCCATCAGCAGAGGCAGTGACTGGATCCCAGAACAGGATCCGCCGCTCCATCACCACAGGCAGCATCAGAATTGGGCTCAGACCTGGAAATGGAGGTTCATAGAGTGCAACAGGCGAGGGTAAGGATAGCGCTGTGTTCTGCAGAGGGAGCTAGGAGCAGTATATGGAGCATTTCTTGATTTACACTCACTAGAAAATTAAATTCATTTTGGTATTTTAATACCATGTACATCTTTTTCTCATTTAGTGAGATGTACTCCTGAACTTTCCCAGCAGTTTTCATTCAAGCGTAGAGCATCCTTTACAAAAGTGAACGCTTCATATTCTTGCACTTAATTCTCTCGAAATATTATCAGTTTACAGCAGTTTACCGCATGCTCCTTCAAAATCACTTTTAGATCTTTCCCTGTCTGTTCTTTCACCCACCATATACTGCGGTCGACTGTCCTTCTGGGCTAAGACCATGGTGCCCTTGCGGGACGTCTGCTTTTTATCCATTCAGATCCAGCTGAAGGCCACAGTAGGGTAACATTTGATCCGAAACACATCATGCAGGTTGGGGAGTGTTAAAAAAAATACAGTCCCATGGGTTACTCTTGACTTTCATCAAACTAAATACTGCAAGTGAGGCTAGTAGCCAGTCCCAGGATTTTCTGCTGTTCCTTCCCAGGTTTTCTTGGTGGCATCTTGAATTCCATCCTCTCCTCCTCCTTCTTCCACACCAGAGTCCTTGCTGTATTGCGCTTCGCCTCAGCTGTAGGACCAGTATCCCCTGCCTCTCCTCCTGTTCTTGCTAAAAAGAGGTTTGGGCTATTCCCTTCCTTAGAACTAGTGTGCTTTCCTTTTCCATTTCCTTCCCAGCATTTCCAGCATTACACTGACGAGGCAGAACCCTGGCCTCTAGTTCTTTTTGTCTGTCTCCATTCTGAGGACCAGGTGACATTCTTTGCGATGTGGCAGCTGTTGCCTGACCTGTCAATGGCGTCTCTCCCAAGAGTGGTGATGGACTGGGACTGTTTGCTAACTTGTGGGGTTGAACCTTTTCATTGCAGGATGGTTTGTAGGTATCATGGCCCACCTGGCTCTGCCAAATGATTTTGAAGTTCTGTTTGACGCCAAGCAGGAAGGAGGACACTCTTTGAGGTTATTGAGGCTCACTTTGGTACCTTATTACTTCCTACGCAGGCTTCTGGACTAACTCTAGAACTTCTTCTTGTTAATGGCGTTTGCGAGGTACAATTAAAGGTATTTCAGCATTCCTTCCCCAGTGTATATTTTATTTGACATATTTGGAGATCTGCTTGCCATTTTCTGGTAGCCTAAAGCCTGTGATAAGCAAGACTGAGTAGGAGATAATGTCCCGACCACTTACTGGTAAACTGCATTACTCGGATTCCTGGTTTTCCTGGTCAAAGGCCGACAAGTGTCCCTCCTGCAGGTCAGGATTGTCCGCTGTGCAGCACTCGCAGTAAGGAGAAGCATTATATAGGACAGAAATGGCAAAGAGATGATCAGTAAGATGGCTACTGTTGTCTGCCTCTCTCACAGCCGAGGCGAAAGGACTGGGAAAGGATGGCGTAAAGAGTGTGAGAAGGAAAACCAGGACTTCGACGGATTAAAGCCATGGCCAGGTAAGTAACAGGGGCATTCTACGAGAATTGCTCAGACGCCAGTGATAGTGGACATGGTTTGACATTTACTTTACGTGGTTACGTTTCCAACGGATGGCTGCTCATTCTGAACCAGAGTTCTCTTACCACCCCAAAACAAATATTTTTCCAGCACTTTTAATGCATTGAAGGAGAGGTGCTGCAACTCCTCCTTTTGATGAGGTCTGGCCATTCTCTCCTCGAGACACTGTGGCCTAGATTTACTAACATTTGACGCAACGCAGCAAGACAACTAGCGGCACCGCGGCAAATGGAGAGAGTATTAATGCGCCATATTTACTAACATATGATGCTCTCTCTCTGTGCTGACGCACTGAGTGCAGCCTAGCGCCAACGCAGGGACCCTTGCTCTAAGGTGCACGGGTGCCTGCATTACAGGCAGGATTGTTTTGTGCAGGAAGGGGCACCGTCATGCGCCAAAACAATAGTCTGAGGCATTTTCCCCTTTCTACGTGTGCTACAGAATGCAGCACTCGCAGAAAGGGGAACTAGCGAGGAGCAATATATAGATTTCTCATCATTACGCCTCTGTTGGGAGGGCGTAGCATTTATACACATTCACAGGTTTACTACCCTTAATAAATATGGGAATGTACCAATACCTATGGGTGGGTCTGTGGGAACGCCCATGCTCCACCCAGGGAACACCTTCTCAAAGCAGAGTAACACAAGACAGTGAGTTGCGTTGCCTTGTGTTCCTCTGGATTTACTAAGCCATGCAGAGCCACGCAAGGTGACTATGCTTGGCTTAGTAAATATCACTTAAGCCCTAGCGTTGCCTTGCTCCCCCTTGCGTGACGCAGTGGCAACCAGGGGCTTAGTAAATCTGGGCCTGTGTTTGGTGTATTCTGGTGACCCCTTTTCCCACAAGACACAGAGGTTTGAGATGGTGTCTGTCGGCTTAACACTACTCACCCGGCCAGTGCCGGGAGTCTTACTGCTGTCCACAGTGGAGATCCAGCTATGGCCATGAAGGCAGTGTCTAGCCGATACTGAGACACCACCCCAAGGAATTCTCAGCCAAGAACGGACCTCGCCAGGTTCCTTCTCGTACCCGGGAACCACAAATAGAGATTATTGAAATGCTTCGTTTAGGCTGCGAAAAAGAGAAATCTAGGATTTTGATATGGAGGTAATTTATTTATAATGTATTTTAAGGGTCAGAAAAATCCAAATTGAACATGTGGAATAATGATGTGCTGGAAAAAGAGATTGAGGGGCTCATTTATGAGATTTTGACGCAGTGTAGCATGGCACCTTGTTTCACTGCGCTGCACTGCGTCGCAGGGAAAGGGCAGGAATGCACCGTACTTAAGGCAATATGGCGCATTTCTGTCCTATCCCTTGTGTTGTCACGCTTTTGGCAGCCTAGCACCAATGCAGGCACCCTTGCAGCATGGTGCAAGGATGCCTGTGTTGCATGCAGTATTGTTTTTGTGCAGGAAGGGGCGCCTTCCTGCACAAAAACAATCCTAAGAGGCATTTTCCTCTTTCTATGCGTATTGCATAATGCAGCACACATAGAAAGATGAAGAAACGAGGAGAAATAGAGAGATTTCTCCTCATTACGCCTCCCCTACGAAGGTGTAAGATTTTGGCGAGTTCCCAGGTTTACAAGTTCTTGTAAATCTGGGGATGTGTCAAAATCCATGGGAGTTGTGTGGGAACATCCACACAATGCCCATGGAATGCCTTCCCAGGACAGAGTAACGCAACGCAACAATTTCCACGGCGTTGCGTTACTCTAGTTTTTTTTAAGCCACTGAGAGCCAAGCAAAGTGGCTTTGCGTGGCTTCAAAAATCTGACTTAGAGGTTTGTGTCACGCATGTACCATGTTGCGTGGTGCAAACACGATGCAAGCCTCTCATAAATATACTCCTAAGTTGAAACGGAACATACCACTAACCATGCGGCTTAGTGACCACCTTCTATGTGAAGAGCGATCTTCACTTGCTTTCCTTGTTAGTGATAGTTGTAGATGTGCTTCACCATCAGAGAAGGGGTTGGACCAGACAACTGGTTCCTATAAGATCAAATCTCACTTTAGGAACCAGGGCAAAAATAGAAGTAGAGAGCTGCAGTTCGGTACAGAACCCATAAACCTGAAGAAAAGGTGGGAAAGGGTCTTATGCCAACTTAGCACTCCCCGGGGTTCTCTCACTACCTTCCCCACCAAACCTCAGTGTTGGATAATTCCAATTTGAAAATTTGGGCTTGAAAAGCTGATGTCAGCCTGCTCCTCGCTGTGAGTTGGAGTTGGGCGTAAAGACTGGATATTTGTAGGGTGTAGGATGGCATCTGGAGAAGCTTTACGGATACTAAGGCATGTCTGACACTACCTTACAGAGGTGAGCCTGTGACTGACTCTGCTATAGCCCCACTTGTCTTTAGGCTGGTCTCCCTCGGATGCAGATCTATCAAGTGTAGGACAGCCATGAGTTAGCCACTATTGTCTTCTGCTGGCGCGGTTCTGCTTTGTTGTCCATCTTAGGAACAACTGTCGATATCCGTAAGAGAGGAACGATAGATGAGCTCTATCCCCAACACTCTATCGCTCGATATCTGTAAGAGTGTGTTGGGGACAGAGCTGGTGTGTCGTTTCTCCATCGCTCGATATCTGTAAGTGTGTGTTTGGGACAGAGCTAGTCTATCGTTCTACCTAAGCTCGATATCTGTAAGAGTATGTTGGGGATAGAGCTGGTGTGTTGTTCCTTCATTGCTCATTATCTGTAAGAGTGTGTTGGGGATAGAGCTGGTGTGTTGTTCCTTCATTGCTCATTATCTGTAAGAGTGTGTTGGGGACAGAGCTGATGTGTTGTTCCTTCATTGCTCATTATCTGTAAGAGTGTGTTGGGGACAGAGCTGGTGTGTCGTTTCTCCATCGCTCAATATCAGTAAGAGTGTGTTAGGGATAGAGCTGGTGTGTTGTTCCTTCATTGCTCATTATCTGTAAGAGTGTGTTGGGGATAGAGCTGGTGTGTTGTTCCTTCATTGCTCATTATCTGTAAGAGTGTGTTGGGGACAGAGCTGGTGTATCGTTCCTTCATTGCTCGATATCTGTAAGAGTGTGTTGGGGACAGAGCTAGCCTACCATTTTACTTAAGCTCGATATCTGTAAGAGAGTGTTGGGTTGGGGGTCTGTGGTTCCACAAATGTTCAATATCTGTAAGAGTGTGTGTGAGGGGCAGGGCTACTCTATCGTTCTACCAAAGCTCGATACCTGTTAGTGAGAGCAGAGCTGGTGTGTCGTTCCTCCATCGCTCGATATCAGTACAAGAATGCTGGGAGCAGAGCTGGTGTGTCGTTCCTCCATCACTCAATACCTGTAAGAGAGTGTTGGGGACAGAGCTGGTCCATCATTCTACCAAAGCTTCATATCTGTGAGTGAGTGTTAGGGGGCAGAACTGGTCTGTGGTTCCACCATTGCTCAATATCTGTAAGAGAGTCTTGGGCGAAGAGCTGGTCTGTCATCCCACCGTCGCTATATCACTGTTTTATTTTAGAGGAATACAGCCCTCTGGTTTTCTTGCAGCCCAGTCATATTGACAATCTGGTCTGAAAAGGGCTATAGGTTCCCTTGTCATATCAACTGTCCGATTCTACACCAATATTGTTCAAAACTGCCTCTTTTCTCCCACACTACTCACTGGACAGTAACACAATCCCACCGTGACCTGGGAGTCATGCTTAAATAATCCCCTCTCAAGAGCACCCAGGCCAGGACTTGCTACACTCAATGGATTGGGGCTCACATTCAGCTAACCTTTCAGTTAAAAACCAAGTGAAGTTGCCTTTAGTGCTTGTGTTTTGGGAAACTTAGATTTTATTGGGTATTTATTTTCTTCTTTATAAGACCCTCAGCTGCGAGACTCAAAGTTGTTCTCTTTTCAGCTTTTAGGCCCGCCATCATCCGCAGGACGGTCGGACAGAGGAGAGCACCCGGGCCGCCGGGTGTCCCACGGAAACGCGCTACCACCAAGGCCCCGGCCAATGAGCGTGCCTTCCATTGGTTAGTTGGACCGATTGATGAATGTCTGTTCTTTGATACCACGATACTGGTGATTTTTCTGATATATGAATTACTATGCATAAAAAAAGAACATTAATGGTTGAGTGTACATTTTATTTAATTTAATGGACAGGAATATAATACCATCAGACAAACCTGATCTTTAATTTAATTAAGATTGCCATTAGATCAATGAAGTGAGCAAACGTGACAAGAAACAAGCCAGTGTTAGCGAAACACGTGTCAGACATCCATGTCTAATTCACCTTCCCTTCATCGTCTGCACCATCCATTGTTCTGTGCTCATTCCATTTTCTAAACGCAGCCTTTGGAACGTGGCTGCAGCAGTATTTCCAGTCTTTCACGAGCTGATGCAATGGGCGCTTCTGTGTGCTATACGAACAGAGCCCCAGGATACACAAGCTTGGCTCCAAAGTGTCAGTGTCTACGTCCTCAGGGGCGGCATGCTCCCAGAAGCCCAACATATAGCACCATGGACTCTGTTTAGTGAGCAGAAGCTCAGAGTAGTCTTCAAGGGCAGTGGTATTGGAGAGGGTACTGCTGGAAAGGAGATCAGAACGAAATAATCAGAATCGCGAGAGGGCACATGAGGGGAGTGCCTCCCACTTGAGGCCGAATATAAAGAGAAAGTGCTAAGTATGGCACAGGACACAGGAGCGGATTGTGCACCACCTTGGCACCTAGTATAAGGGGGTGGGAATTACCCATGACCCTGGGAACAGGAGCAGAGTGCACAGCACCTCAAGACTAAGACATATGAGAGAGAATTAAGCATGGCACTGGGCACATGAGCAGAGTCCACACCACCTCAAGAGTTAGGATAAGGGAGGATATTAACCATATCCCTGGGCACAAGAGTGGGCTGTACACCACCTCAATGCACAGCCTCTCAAGACCTAGTATAGGGAAAGAGTATTAACCATGATCCTGGACAGAAGAGTGGAGTGTGCACCACTTCAGTGTGCGCAACCTCAAGACCTAGTTTAAGGGAGGGTGTTAACTGTGATCCTCAACAGAAGAGCAAAGTGCGCACCACTTCAGTGTGCACTATCTCAAGACCTAGAATAGGCTAGAGTATTAACCATGATCCTGGACAGAAGAGCGGAGTGCGCACCACTTCAGTGTGCACCACCTCAAGGCCTAGTATAAGCGAGCGTATTAACCATGATCCTCAGCAGAAGAGCAGAGTGCGCACCACTTCAGTGTGCACTATCTCAAGACCTAGTATAGGGAA
Source organism: Calotriton arnoldi (assembly GCA_963921515.1). NCBI lineage: Eukaryota > Metazoa > Chordata > Amphibia > Caudata > Salamandridae > Calotriton > Calotriton arnoldi. The sequence continues at coordinate 36,262 of CAWUFW010001353.1, read as the reverse complement.
AGAGTATTAACCATGATCCTGGACAGAAGACTGGAGTGCGCACCACTTCAGTGCACACCACCTCAAGGCTTAGTATAAGGGTGCGTATTAACCATGATCCTCAGCACAAGAGCAGAGTGCGCACCACTTCAGTGTGCGATCCTCAAGACCTAGTTTAAGGTAGGGTGTTAACTGTGATCCTCAGCAGAAGAGCAAAGTGCACCACTTCAGTGCGCACTATCTCAAGACCTAGAATAGGGTAGAGTATTAACCATGATCCTGGACAGAAGAGTGGAGTGTGCACCACTTCAGTGCTCACCACCTCAAGGCCTAGTATAATGGAGCATATTAACCATGATCCTGGACAGAAGAGCGGAGTGCCCACCACTTCAGTGTGCACCACCTCAAGACCTAGTATAAGGGAGCGTATTAACCATGATCTTCAGCAGAAGAGCAGAGTGCGTACCACTTCAGTGTGCACCACCTCAAGGCCTAGTATAAAGGAGCGTATTAACCATGATCCTCAGCAGAAGAGCAGAGTGCGCACCACTTCAGTGTGCACCACCTCACGGCCTAGTATAAGGGAGCGTATTAACCATGATCCTCAGCAGAAGAGCAGAGTGCGCACCACTTCAGTGTGCACCACCTCAAGACCTAGTATAAGGGAGCGTATTAACCATGATCCTCAGCAGAAGAGCAGAGTGCGTACCACTTCAGTGTGCACCACCTCAAGGCCTAGTATAAGGGAGCGTATTAACCATGATCCTCAGCAGAAGAGCAGAGTGCGCACCACTTCAGTGTGCACCACCTCAAGGCCTAGTATAAGGGAGCGTATTAACCATGATCCTCAGCAGAAGAGCAGAGTGCGCACCACTTCAGTGTGCACCACCTCAAGACCTAGTATAAGGGAGCGTATTAACCATGATCCTCAGCAGGAGAGCAGAGTGCGTACCACTTCAGTGTGCACCACCTCAAGGCCTAGTATAAGGGAGCGTATTAACCATGATCCTCAGCAGAAGAGCAGAGTGCGCACCACTTCAGTGTGCACCACCTCAAGGCCTAGTATAAGGGAGCGTATTAACCGTGATCCTCAGCAGAAGAGCGTAGTGCGCATCACTCCAGTGAGCACTATCTCAAGACCCAGAATAGGGGAGAGTATTAACCATGATTCTGGACAGAAGAGCGGAGAGTGCACCACTTCAATGCTCACCACCTCAAGGCCTAGTATAATGGAGCGTATTAACCATGATCCTCAGCAGAAGAGCAAAGTGTGCACCACTTCAGTGTGCACAACCTCAAGACCTAGTTTAAGGTAGGACGTTAACTGTGATCCTCAGCAGAAGAGCAGAGTGTGCACCACTTCAGTGTGCACAACCTCAAGACCTAGTTTAAGGTAGGACGTTAACCATGATCCTGGACAGAAGAGCAGAGTGTGCACCACTTCAGTGTGCACCACCTCAAGGCCTAGTATAAGGGAGCGTATTAAACATGATCCTCAGCAGAAGAGCAGAGTGCGCACCACTTCAGTGTGCACCACCTCAAGTCCTAGTTTAAGGGAGGATGTTAACTATGATCCTCAACAGAAGAGCAGAGTGTGCACCACTTCAGTGTGCACCACCTCAAGGCCTAGTATAAGGGAGGGTGTTAACTATAATCCTCAGCAGAAGAGCAGAGTGCGCCCCACTTCAGTGTGCACCACCTCAAGGCCTAGTATAAGGGAGCGTATTAACCATGATCCTCAGCAGAAGAGCAGAGTGGGCACCACTTCAGTGTGCACCACCTAAAGGCCTAGTTTAAGGTAGGGTTTTAACTATTATCCTCAGCAGAAGAGCGTAGTGCGCATCACTCCATTGAGCACTATCTCAAGACCCAGAATAGGGGAGAGTATTAACCATGATTCTGGACAGAAGAGCGGAGAGTGCACCACTTCAATGCTCACCACCTCAAGGCCTAGTATAATGGAGCGTATTAACCATGATCCTCAGCAGAAGAGCAAAGTGTGCACCACTTCAGTGTGCACAACCTCAAGACCTAGTTTAAGGTAGGACGTTAACTGTGATCCTCAGCAGAAGAGCAGAGTGTGCACCACTTCAGTGTGCACAATCTTAAGACCTAGAATAGGGGAGAGTATTAACCATGATCCTGGACAGAAGAGCAGAGTGTGCACCACTTCAGTGTGCACAACCTCAAGACCTAGTTTAAGGTAGGACGTTAACTGTGATCCTCAGCAGAAGAGCAGAGTGTGCACCACTTCAGTGTGCACAATATCAAGACCTAGTTTAAGGTAGGACGTTAACTGTGATCCTCAGCAGAAGAGCGTAGTGCGCACCACTTCAGCGTGCACAATCTCAAGACCTAGAATAGGGGAGAGTATTAACCATGATCCTGGACAAAAGAGCAGAGTGTGCACCACTTCAGTGTGCACCACCTCAAGGCCTAGTATAAGGGAGCGTATTAACCATGATCCTCAGCAGAAGAGCAGAGTGCGCACCACTTCAGTGTGCACCACCTCAAGACCTAGTTTAAGGGAGGGTGTTAACTATGATCCTCAACAGAAGAGCAGAGTGCGCACCACTTCAGTGTGCACCACCTCAAGACCTAGTATAAAGGAGCGTATTAACCATGATCCTGGACAGAAGAGTGGAGTGTGCACCACTTCAGTGCTCACCACCTCAAGGCCTAGTATAATGGAGCGTATTAACCATGATCCTGGACAGAAGAGCGGAGTGTCCACCACTTCAGTGTGCACCACCTCAAGGCCTAGTATAAGGGAGTGTATTAACCATGATCCTCAGCAGAAGAGCGAAGTGTGCACCACTTCAGTGTGCACAACCTCAAGACCTAGTTTAAGGTAGGGCGTTAACTGTGATCCTCAGCAGAAGAGCAGAGTGTGCACCACCTCAAGGCCTAGTATAAGGGAGCGTATTAACCATGATCCTCAGCAGAAGAGCAGAGTGTGCACCACTTCAGTGTGCACCACCTCAAGGCCTAGTTTAAGGTAGGGTTTTAACTATTATCCTCAGCAGAAGAGCGTAGTGCGCATCACTCCATTGAGCACTATCTCAAGACCCAGAATAGGGGAGAGTATTAACCATGATTCTGGACAGAAGAGCGGAGAGTGCACCACTTCAGTGCTCACCACCTCAAGGCCTAGTATAATGGAGCGTATTAACCATGATCCTCAGCAGAAGAGCGAAGTGTGAACCACTTCAGTGTGCACAACCTCAAGACCTAGTTTAAGGTAGGACGTTAACTGTGATCCTCAGCAGAAGAGCAGAGTGTGCACCACTTCAGTGTGCACAATCTCAAGACCTAGAATAGGGGAGAGTATTAACCATGATCCTGACAGAAGAGCAGAGTGTGCACCACTTCAGTGTGCACCACCTCAAGGCCTAGTATAAGGGAGCGTATTAAACATGATCCTCAGCAGAAGAGCAGAGTGCGCACCACTTCAGTGTGCACCACCTCAAGTCCTAGTTTAAGGGAGGGTGTTAACTATGATCCTCAACAGAAGAGCAGAGTGTGCACCACTTCAGTGTGCACCACCTCAAGGCCTAGTATAAGGGAGGGTGTTAACTATAATCCTCAGCCGAAGAGCAGAGTGCGCCCCACTTCAGTGTGCACCACCTCAAGGCCTAGTATAAGGGAGCGTATTAACCATGATCCTCAGCAGAAGAGCGAAGTGTGCACCACTTCAGTGTGCACAACCTCAAGACCTAGTTTAAGGTAGGACGTTAACTGTGATCCTCAGCAGAAGAGCAGAGTGTGCACCACTTCAGTGTGCACAATCTCAAGACCTAGAATAGGGTAGAGTATTAACCATGATCCTGGACAGAAGAGCGGAGTGTGCACCACTTCAGTGTGCACAACCTCAAGACCTAGAATAGGGGAGAGTATTAACCATGATCCTGGACAGAAGAGCGGAGTGCGCACCACTTCAGTGTGCACCACCTGAAGGCCTAGTATAAGGGAGCGTATTAACCATGATCCTCAGCAGAAGAGCAGAGTGCGCACCACTTCAGTGTGCACCACCTCAAGACCTAGTTTAAGGGAGGGTGTTAACTATGATCCTCAACAGAAGAGCAGAGTGCGCACCACTTCAGTGTGCACCACCTCAAGACCTAGTATAAGGGAGCTTATTAACCATGATCCTCAGCAGAAGAGCAGAGTGCGTACCACTTCAGTGCGCACAATCTCAAGACCTAGAATAGGGGAGAGTATTAACCATGATCCTGGACAGAAGAGCGGAGAGTGCACCACTTCAGTGTGCACCACCTCAAGGCATAGTATAAGGGAGAGTATTAACCATGATTCTGGACAGAAGAGCGGAGTGTGCACCACTTCAGTGTGCACCACCTCAAGGCCTAGTATAATGGCGCGTATTGACCATGATCCTCAGCAGAAGAGCGAAGTGTGCACCACTTCAGTGTGCACAACCTCAAGACCTAGTTTAAGGTAGGACGTTAACTGTGATCCTCAGCAGAAGAGCAGAGTGCGCACCACTTCAGTGTGCACAATCTCAAGACCTAGAATAGGGGAGAGTATTAACTATGATCCTGGACAGAAGAGCGGAGTGTGCACCACTTCAGTGTGCACCACCTCAAGGCCTAGTATAAGGGAGCGGATTAACCATGATCCTTAGCAGAAGAGCAGGGTGCGCACCACTTCAGAGTGCACCACCTCAAGGCCTAGTATAAGGGAGCGTATTAACCATGATCTTCAGCAGAAGAGCAGGGTGCGCACCACTTCAGTGTGCACCACCTCAAAGCCTAGTATAAGGGAGCGTATAGAACAGCAGAGTGAGCACCACTACAGTGTGCACCACCACAAGCCCTGGTTTAAGGTAGGGTGTTAATTATGATCCTCAGCAGAGTGCGCACCACTTCAGTGTGCACAACCTCAAGACCTAGAATAAGTGAGCGATTTAACCATGATCCTCAGCAGAAGAGCAGGGTGCGCACCACTTCAGTGTGCACCACCTCAAAGCCTAGTATAAGGGAGGTTGTTAACTATGATCCTCAACAGAAGAGCTGGGTGCGCACCACCTCAGCATGCACCACCTCAAGGCCTAGTATAAGGGAGGGTGTTAACCATGCCCCTGGGGATAGGAGCAGACTGCGCATCACCGCAGTGCACACCACCTCCAGGCCTTGGATAAAAGGAAGGCATCAACCATGGCTGCAGTTCAGTGCAGTAGATGGGAAGATGTGTATAGTGCAAGGTCTGCAACGCAAGAACAATGAGGCAGAAAAATAAATGCAATAATCTAAAGCCTAAAGCTGATGAAATTGGAATATGTATAAAAATAACACAAGGTCTACAGCATACGCCAATGAGGAAACAGAAAATGTTAGTCAACTGTGCAGGGTCAATAGCCCGAGAACAATGAACAGATGGAAAAATGTACACAAAAACCTCAAGGTCTGCAGCACAAGACCCAGAAGATGCAAATATGCATAGAAATGGTGAATACATTGTAGCAGAAGGCCGGGAGGAGATGGAAACATGTCTACAAATTTATCAAGGAGACTGCTACAGGGCCTGTGAAGAGATGCAAAGTTATAATAAAGTGTGCATGATCTGAAGAGGTGTAAAGATGTACTTGAATAGTGCAATGTTTGTATCATCAGACCATGAGAAACAGTGCAATGACCACACAACACAAGATCCTAGGTATAACGCAAGCAAATAGTGCAAGGCCTGCAGCATAAGACCTATAAATCTGCTGTAAATATGTATATTTTATAATGCAGCAGTTCTACAGGAAGATGCGAAGATGGTTACGAACTGGGAAAGGTTGATAGCGCAAGATGTCTGGGGACAAAGAAATAAGAACAAAAACAGGGCAAGGTCTGCAGAACAAGTCCTGTGAGGTAGAGACAGACACACAGTGCATGCTCTGTGGCCTAGGGTCTCGGGGAATACAGAAACATGAATGCTATGAAGAAATGAGGTGTATTATAAGGTGTGGTTGTGCAACCTCACCTTGTCATACACCCATCAACCCCTTTACGCCCCTTCAGTTTCTTTGCCAAACCTTCAGCTCAAGCCTGGGTAGCTGTGGCTCTGAGCAGCAAGGCTTATACAAGCATGTAAACAGCACCAACACAATTGAAGAAGAAATGGACAGGATGCCAAAGAAAACTGAAAACAATTTATAAAAATAGACTGTATTTTGTGCTTCGAGTCCTGGTCTCTGGTGCTTCACGGCAGCAGTTTGAACACTTTGGGCTACCAGCTTGCCCCAGCAGGCTTCTCAGCTGTTGTGTCCTTGTGCTCTGGACAGGAGGCCGGATCACTGACCTTTGGAGTCTCTTGGCTTTGACTGGGCCCTGGAGACGGCTTATCCTCGAGCAGGACTCAGCAGGGACAGACCCTCTCCTTTGATAGCCACCAGGTTCAGCAGGTGCAGTCCATGCCGGGGCAGCCTCTCTTTGCTGGTTCCATGGTGATGCAGGGAACTGCTTCTTTGGTCTTTCTTCCAGTCCAGTTGAGATCTGAGTTTGGGGCACCAGGGGGTGCCCAACTTATGCTCAGAAAATGGCCTCCGGTCAGGATGCAGTTAGTAGCCAATGGGTTACCAGTTCCCTCCCACCTGATGACCACTTCCTACAAAGTGTGGCTCATGGACATCCCAGGATGCACCTGCCTGCCCACTTCCAATATGGCAGGACCCCCCTCCCAGCTTGTGGAGCTCCTTAGCCCAACACAGAGGTGTGGCTACCAATGGCCCTGGAAAACCTGTTCGGCAACTGGTTTCCCCTCTCCTGCCCCTAGCGCCAGCCCGTCTGCCTGAACAATGGAGCAGCTCCTCTCCCAAGTGTTACCCATTTGCCCTTCAAAGGCAGCTTTCTCCTTTGAAGCCTGCCTTATGGGCCAATACCAATGTGGCTTCCTGCAGAAGGGAAGTAACACCTCCTTCAAGAGCAGGCCCCTATGGTATCCTTTCCTGGGAGCCAGTATCACGTTTCCCCAAGAGGGCAGAAAGCGGTCTCAGCGGCAGGACCCCGTGTGCAACCGGTGTGGGCACTGGGGATTAAAGACAACAAAGCGGCAACTTTGCTCAAGTTGTACACTGCACTTGTTACATTAATTTCGACCTAGGAATCAAATCGGGGTTAATGTAAGGAGTTGTTTGATACCTTAGGCGATCTACTTTGGTCACACCGTTACAATGTTAGCACAGCTGAGAGGTCAGAGTGCATACCCTGCACTCGCCCAACTCTGCCCATGAAATATGTTGCACCCTGCCCTAGGACTCGCTAGGCCTGCCATTGGGGTGACTTACCAGGGGGAAGCCTGGCTTTGCCATTGCCTTGAATGGCAAAGTCGGGCCAGCAGTTAAACTGCTCATCCAGCCTACAGATGGCAGGCTAGGAGTCTCGTTGTACTTGTGTCCCATGCAGGGTGGCACAACCTGCAATCTCTGGGGGGAGGGGGGACCCTCTGGCATACATGCCCTCAGTGCCCTGGGTACCATTTACTAGGGAATTACAGGTAAGTTAGCTGAGCCAATTGGGTAAAAGCCATTTGACATATCAGTTTTAAGGATAAGAGAACAGGCACTGAGGTCTGATTAGCAGACCTCAGTGCACTCTCGGAGTCGAAAAACCAGCAGCATTAGTTCAAAAACTTGGAGATGACCATTCAAAAGAGGCATTTCCTTACAAATGCAAATAGAAGATCTAAAGACAAAACAATTAGTGCAAGGTCTCCAAGACAAGCCCCCATAGTGCTCATACAGACGTACACAGACGGGCAAATCTACAATAAAAGTCTTGTGAGAATGTGGTTAAAAGCAGAGAAATGGTGCACGGTCTTGAGCACAAGCTCACTCCAAACCACATTTTCACAAGGAAAATTCTGAGCAGCAGTGAAATGTTCTGAATAGATATACATGGCAGTCTCCAATAAACTGGTTGCATATCAGCAAGAGGCGAAATTAAGGATATCCAGGCAAGACGAATGTTGCTGGAAATTGCATTTTGGTGGGTGGCTTGCTACCTGTCTGACACAAGATTAGAGACACTTCATCTGTGAGGTATGAACCTAAACCCTGCCCTGGTAGATGGCAACAATATGTTCTCTGTCTATTCAGAGTGTCTCTCCTTGATCTGTCACCCTCAGGTGACCCGTAAATTTTGATGTCTGAGAGATGGAGCAAGAGCCCAGAAAATGTCTCTGCACACGGCGACTCGAATCCCACTGATTAGAATTGATGCCCAGTGTCTGGTCAACGGTCCCTCAATGCCACCTCAGCTGCCTCCATTTACCTGCGCAGACCATCTTGAGCCAGGATCTAACCAACCACCAATGGAACATTTAGACCCCAAGACGCGAGCGCCCACAAGCATCCTATTGTGCCTCAGAGCGTGGCCTATATCCACATCGGATGAGAATCACAGGATATGAGGGAGCACCCGCACAAGTTCCACGCCTGCCATGTGAGTTTAGAGGACTCCCTTCCTGATGATGCAAGCCCAAGCATGAATCCATTAGGAAACACGTGTTAATTTACAGGATGGACCTCAGTTTGTTATTTTTCTTTGAAAAGAGCCAAATGGAACATTTGGGGGCAGATTTACAAAAGTGTAACGCAACGCAGTGCAGCAGCCAAAAATTCTGCGTTGTGTGACAGGAAGAGAGCAGGAGATCTCCTCCCCTGCCCCTGGCGCAGAATTTTGCTGCTGTGCACCACGCACACACCTTTGCGCCATAGTGGAAGGGTGTGTGCATGAGTCTAGCGTAGGTTTTGTACTGGAAAGGCTCCCTTTCAGTATAAAAAAATACATTTAAAACTTTTCCTACCTTTTATGTGTGCTGTACAGTGCAGCACACATGCAAAGGTGGAAAAGAAAGTAGAAATTAAAACATTTCTCCTTTTAACGCCTCCTTTCAAATGGTGTTAATTTTTGGTGCAAAACCCTGTTTTCTGTTGTTAGTAGATAGGGATTTGCGTCAAAAAGCATGGGTGGTTGCATGGGAACACCCATGTACCACCCATGTAACACCCCTGTAAGACTAAGTAATGCACAGCAGTGCTTTGGACTGCTTCGCACTGCTTTGCGTTATTTTAGGCTACTTTACAGCGTAAAATTGGTTTTGTGCTGGAAAGTAAACTACAAAAAAAGAAATTATGCTGGTTTGCGTCACTTTTGTGATGCAAACCCAGCGCAAAATATTTGTTAATCTACCCCAAAGTGTTGAGTTCCTGGTGACTCTCTTTGGAGACTCTGCTTTTAGTGGGCTTGGATGATGCTCTGAAAAGACATTTTAGAAATTGCATTGAAAGGTTCAACTCCTTAAAAAAGGATGGAGTAATTATTCCAAAACACCTCAGCAGCTGCTCTCAACACCTTAGCAGCTGCTCTCAACACATCAGATGCTGCTCTCCTTATCTTAGCAGCTGCTCTCAACACCTTAGCAGCTGCTCCCAACACCTCTACAGATTCCTACAACAGCTCAATAGCTGCTCTCAACCCCAACAGCTGCTCTCAACACCTACCTGTTACTGATCACGACTCTCTGGCCAGATAGTATTGTGTTGGGAGGGGGGGGGGGAGATTCATCCCCCAGTAGCATGGGGTGAGGAAAGGCACCCTAAGACTACTCTGGGGGCCATACCCCGAGAACGTCTGCATGATTTGGGTGCAGTTGATGCATGATTCTGTTTTCAAAGTCCTCCACTGAACATACCTCAGTGATGGAGGGGCAGCAGTGGTGATGCGAGCCCATTTCCAGTGCAGTCAATATTAGATGACGTCAGACTTGACTTTTTTCAGCCTTCAGTTACTGCTACCCTTTTCACATAGCCCAGATAAGGTGTCTTGTTTTATTTGGATGCAATTTTATTTGCTGCATCATCTATTTTAGGTCCAGGCCTTATAATAATCACAGAAAAATGTCTCAGACTCATGTGAAGGAATTAGTGTACTATTTTAAATATGGAATGTTATGGTGTCATTAGGATGTTTAAAATATTTGTTCTTTCAATTTTTTGTATGTTGTGTGGGTTAGAGAAATTGTAAGAAATTAGGCATTTTAATATTTAATGCATTGATAACATCAAGTGAGTATTTTCAGTGGCAGAGTGACAATGGGGAGGCAAGATCTGAAGGCAATAAGGGCCACATGTACTTAGGTTTTATTTTGCGAGTTCCTAATAGCGATTTTTTGCGATTTGCTATTGGGAAATCACAAAGGTGTCCTTTACACAATTAGTGATTCCTAATGGCGTAGCAATTGACCTACCTCAATAATATTCATGATGTAGGTCGCAATTTGCGACCCATTGAGAATCGCTAAGAACACAGGGATGGTAGCCTGCTGGGGACAGCAGACCACCATGTCTGTTTTTGCTTTTAAATAAAGCAAACGTTTTTTAATTTTTTAAATGCAGCCCGTTTTCCTTAAAGAAGAACGGGATGCGTTTCAAAAATAAAACTGGTTCAGTTTAATTTTTTAAGAGCAGCAAGTGGTCCCTTGGACCACTGCCTGCTCTTAAAAACACATTTTCGCACACATTCACAATGGAGAAGGGGTCACCTGGGGACCTCGTCCCTTTGCGACTGGGTTACCACCTACTTGAAGTAGGCGGTAAAATGTGAATTTTTTTAGACCACATTTCGGTCACAAAACATTTGTACATGGCACTGCAAGTCGCTATCAGGAAGGGACGCCCTTAACACTCTCCTTCCTAATGCTGATTCGCTAAGCCATTTTGCAGTCACAAACATTTGCAACAACAAAAAAGCTACGTACATGTGGCCATATATCTTTTCCTTGGGATCCAGTAATCCTTTTTTTCTTTGTAAGACTGGTCCTGCACAGGAGCGTTTAGTGCCACTGTGCCCAGTACATGCTGGTGGGTCTGTACATATTTATTGCACAAATCCTCACGGTCACAATAGCTGATGGGCTCTTTGTAATTACTCGTGTTATGTTAACGCACAGTATCAATGCACTTTATGTGTTGCGCCAACATGCTTGGAAGCAGCCGGAGTCTCAGTGCGGCTGCAGGTCGACAGCTCAGCCGAGGCATTCACGAGATGTGCCATTCAGAGACTGCGTAGAGCCTTCTCCCTTGACAGCTGCTGAATGTTTGTGCCAGTGTGTAGGAGAATAGCCGAACCACTGCCCAGCTCCCATGAAGACTTATGAGATATGATGTGCATTTTATTAATAAGACTTTGCACCATCCAGGACAGCGTGTGATCCTCCAGGAATGAATAGATCTGTCCTTTACATATATTAATGATACAGGTGTGCCACGTCAGTAGTTCCATCCATGCATTTACTCCTTTTAGTAAGGTCTGTCTCCCTTGGTGGGACCTATTCAGATATTGCATACATGCGGGCAGATCTTCCAGGCTGAGAACTCTTGTAAATTGAGAAGGAACCAGAGGCCAGCAGGCATTTATGAAAACCTTGAGATTGCCCATCAGGCCAGTATCTCAAAGTGGAGTGTCACAGCATATACAACCTCTTGGCACGTAAACAAGATATCCACTGATCGGAATATAACTTGCTATGGACTCACTGGATGCCCCAGCCGACTCTGTGCAGAGCGAACGCTGATGTAAGCTTGGAGACAGGACAGTTACCTTCATGACTCTGTCACTCCTGTGCTCAAGCATTGCCAACTTGTGATGGGACAGGACACCTCTGAGCCAGGCTTTTGCAACAAAAGCCGAGAGCTGCCTGCCACTTCGCATGTGCGAGAATGGGTTATGTGGGCACAGCCTCTTCCTACGTGCTGGTGCACACTCTTGCCAGCATCAATCTGGTCTTCAATCAGTGAGTACATTTTCTGACTAAAGAGAGCAAAGCAAGTGAGAGGGTTTAAAAAAAGAAAAACATAGAGGCAAAAGGGCTTTGAGTGATATAGTGACCATAAAGGTAACTTCATCGAAATGCTACAACCTGGCACTGTCATACTGTAAATTGCTAGGACATGGATTCCCAACCACACAAAATAAAATGTGCTTGACGAGAGATGCTGCGCTAGGCAGCCAAACATGGCCTGCAGCACTTTTCGTAGGACCAGATGCCCACACTGTGCATCACCTTAGGGGTATGCACCAAGGGTTGACAGAAACTGGCCAGGCGTTTTCGTACCTGTCATGTAGCTATTGCGGATTGCCACATTTGGAGAGGACCACAGTGAGCAATTAGCACAGATGCAATGAGCAACGATATTGTCAAAGAGGATTACCATGTAACTGTGGCATTGAGGCCCATTATTTTACCAGTCTGGACCACCATGGGTTAAACGCATGTGACCAGTAGAATGAAAGGATTGAGTCCTGTCGTATGAATAATGCCAGAAGAAGATGGTGGTGCCACATCTCTTCAGGTATGTGGAAAGAAAACAACACATTTTGGGCTAAATCAAGTGTACATCTTAAGGACCACTTTACCCCAGTGAGAGATGGAACACAATTCGAAGACACAAAGCTCACTTACACATCTGTCAAACGTGATTGCAGCACAAGAAGAAGCCTCATAATGCAGGCTGCCATGCCAAGAATTGTGTGTGAGACAACGCTTACCTCACTAGCAATCCCGCTAAGTAACTTGTGGCGAATAAGGTGAAGGAAACCACCCAGTGGAGGCAAAGACAGTAGCGCATCTGTTGTATGCATTTTGTGGTGTTGCACGTTGTGCAGGTTTCAGTTTGCACAGCTGGTTCTGATAATACCTCAGATGGTCCATTGAGCACATACATTCGTCTGACTTCTAATCAAGGAGGCAGTGGAAACATCTTACTTCAATTGTGCATCAGTTGCTGGAAGAAGATCCAAGTTGTCAGAGGAGACACCCAACGGAGACTGTTGGGAATCAAGTGCACAAGTTGTACAATTGTTGGGAGAGACAGAGGACACTCCGGCGTTTCTCGGTATTCGTTGTATAAAAAGCTGAAAGACTGGCATTGCCTAAAAAAACTGTGAATCAGCAAGACGAAGTTGAAATGATGGGAATTATGTAACAGTTGTTGCTACCTTGAGCCTTCTGTAGAACCTTTGTATGCAGCATGCTTGGAGGAAAGGCAGAGAATGCCTCCCCCATTCTGAAGGCTGTCGGCTATTCATAGAGGTGGTGGAGTTGAAACTGGGTATTAATAAGTCATCCTGGCTGTGGTAATCTCAGAGTTCAATAATGAGGTTCCAAACGGACTGGTTTTATGCCCACTTGTAGGGGTGGTGTAAAGACCTCTTTTGAGGACGTCCACCTGTTAATTGCCCACTCCCCCAATATGACTTGCCAGGAACTAGATGTGCCGAAGAGTGCCCAGTTTCATACCTCAAGTGGAAGTCATAAAAGGGAAGAAGAGATTGTACCACCGTCTTTTCTCATGCAGAGCGTAACTGGTGTCCTTGTGTTCCAAAAGTATTTTTGTTTGAGTTTAGGGAGGGAGGTGTTTAGCACTCAGAAAGAGACCTTGACATCCAGGTTGTTCTTGTGGATGTCAGAGTTTGATCGACTTCACAGGAGCTTGTCGGGTCTCACTGCGTGACCTTCAACAGGTGTGATGGCTACTTGAGCAGAAGATTGCTGGAGGAAGCAGCTGTATAACAGGTTTGGCAGAAGCAGGAGCAGGTACCAATGCGGGACAGAAAGGAGACTCCGATAGACGTTGCCATGGATGTCCAAAGTGTCCTTCATGGCTCTGAATATTGTTCAGAATGGCTTTGACTCATACTGAGGCAAGCATGTGGAGCAGCTATCATGCAGGAAGGTTGAGACCCATGAATTTTAGAAATGAGCATGTTGTTTGTGGTAGAGCGATGAAGTGTTGGGTTGTCTGTTGATTGGCATTATTCTCTCAGGTGATGGGAAGACAATGACTCAGTTGGTGCCTAGAGTGCCCTCCTTTGAGTTAGTGCCCTTTCTTTGTGACTGCGGATAACATGAGGTTAATGAACGAGAGCCCCAAGGCAAAAAGCGTCTGATGGGAAGGCGAGCAGTCGTAGAAAACATTGACTTTATGGAGACTGTGAAAAGGAGCAGCTGAAGTCAGAACTTGGGTGAAGGCAGCAGAAGTGCTCTGAGGCCTCAGAGGAGTGTTCAGTACATCAATTGAAGAACAAGAAAACCTTTAGCAGAGCTTTTCATCAGTTGTGCTGTTCTCCCACAACAAATCTCAGGCTTTTGCCGAAGGTCTCACAGGACTGGGATGCCAGAATATGGAACGTATAAACATACAGAATGCCAATAGTTGTTCTTGTCTGACTGCCAGGGCTTGTGAGAAGCTACATTTTTGGTAATAAATCCAATTTTAAAACCATTTAAATCATTTCTTTATGATCTAGTAAACTAGTTATTTTATCGGTTACTGGTCAGAACTAGAGAGCATGGTGGGTACCCTTCATTCTGTGGGTCCAGCTGCCACCCCAAACTTTTAACTTTGGCCAACCTTTTACGAGAAGTGGAGATTGGCCTGTTGAGCACACTTTGGGTGCTATTGCATTTATAGGTTCCAGCAGCCTCTCTGGATTGTGAACGTGGGTGAGGACTAGTCGGAGCCGCTGCTCTTTCCCATGAAAAGTGTCTGGTCCCCCTTTCCATGAGCCACTGAAACTTGCCCTGTGGCCCATTTAGAAGGTGTTTGGAACTATCACTGTGAACCAGGTCAGTGGCAATCTGAATCGCCCCCGGTCTGTTGAGAAGGCTAGCTCACATTTGGTTGATAGGTCTTTGGATTTGTAGCAAAACTTCAGCCGCTCAAATACTTAATTGTCGAAAGCTCAGATTCATTGAGAGACAGAGACCGTAGGACAAAAAGCAGCGCCTTAGGGTTTCCGGAAACGGCTGAGGGTTTGCAATCACTGATCATGGGTTAACGCTGCCCATAGACGTTAATGTTACTGTGATCACCGACCACAGGTTAACGCTACCCCTGGATCTTAATGTTACTGTAACGCGTTGCTGTGCAGCGATTAATAACCTGTTTGGGGTCATCTTGCAACACCAACAGAAGGTGCTAAACTGTCTGCTTCCTCTAGTTCATCACAATTTGACGTGCCTTGCCTTTTTACGTATAAATACCCGACCTATTCTTTTCCAAGGCACAGCTCTGACTAAAACTTGATTTTACGGAATGTGCCAAGAGCTCTTTGGTCAAATATTCTACCCCTTTCTGGAGTAAGCAATGACCGCTCAATCTGCTGCGCCACAGAATCCAGAAAAATGGCTGACATGCACCCCAGTGTCTCAAGCACTATTAAACCAAGTCATCAGTGCTTTTAGTCAAGACATTTTTGCTTGATATGAACTATGCTTCAGAACAAATGGAAAACACTTCTATTCTAAAGGCATGGATGCCACTGGGAAATCAACATTTGAATTAGAGAAAGAGCCCAATGATACGGCCAAAGTTACTCACGAAAATCTGGTTACAAAGTGCTTTTGAGAATTATGGATGACGGAGAGACTATGGGCCCGATTCACAAAGGTAAACTGAGACAAAAGTCTAACTTTACGACTTCCGGTATTAACAAAAGGCATTTAGGAGTAGCAAAGTTAGACTTTTGTCTCAGTTAAACTTAAGATCTGATAGAGACATCTAGCTGCAGATTCCTTACCTTTGAGCTTCCAGGCGTTGGCTTGGCTCCAGAAGATTTTTCTTAGCAGTACCCCTGCGCGCTGGTAGGTGGCGTCGGTCGAATCCACGTGACGTCGTCGACATCCTGTTAGTCATCGTTGTGACATCCGCGCCGTCAATATAACCGCCACTCTGGCCCGCTGACGTCAGTTCTTTTCTTTCTGCGCCAGCCAGCACAGATCTGTCGAAGAGAGCTTACGCCCTGTCATTTTTTCACAGACTTTTTTCAACCTTTTGTCGACTTCTTTTGGAGTGCTAGGGATGTCTAGCAAGAAGACATCGGGGTTCAAGCCATGCGGCGTCTGTCACTGCGCCATGTCAGTCATGGACTCCAACTTGGTATGTCTTTGGTGCCTGGAGCACAAAGTTGTGCTCAGAGTGCTGGGTGATGGCGCGGAAAGCATTGAGGGAGCAGTCCCTAAAGCTACTCACGGCCCGGCGCCTCAGAGGTCGCCCCGATCTCGATCCCGAGCCCGGTCAAGAGGAAGTTCCGAGCAATCCCTCCAGAGGATTGAAGTCCTCTTCCTCCAAGTCATCACGGTCAGGCAAGAGGCATCACAAAGAGCACAAGAAGTCGAAGCGTGCTCCTACTTCGCCCCAGTCTGTCGCGCGGCGAGACAGAGGAACCTCGGCGTTCGATGCCAAGCTCCACGGAGCAGGTGTCTGGGTCGGCTCAGTGTTTCCCTCCCTTTCGGGGGCCGGGAGCGACCCCCGCCCAACTCAAGGAGTTTTATGATGCCATGTGTGCCATATTTGGGCGCCTCGGCCCTGCCGGCACGCCCTCGGGGCCCGTAGGCTCAGATGAAGGAGTCCCTATGGGTTCCACGCCTTGGGCTCTGGCCCCGGCGCCATGGCCTCCTACTGGACCCATCCCCAGGTCCAGACTGGTGCCGGTCGCACCTCCACAGCGACCTTCCCTGGTGCCACTTCCTTCGCGGAGGTCCTCGGCTTCACCTTCCCAATCCTCGTTCCTGACGACACAGAGCCGGTCGGGCGTCCACCAACACCGAGACCAGCGCCAATGGAACTGTACGGCTCCATGCTGTTCACCTGCCCTATTCTGAAGGGTTAGGAATGGATGAGGAGGATTGGGACGGGGAGCAGGATCCCTTAGAAATCCCACAACCCAAGACATAGACTGATATGAGGAACTGGGTGATGCCAGTGGCCTGAACACCTCCCCAGATTCTAGCATGCTGCTTCCTCCTAACCTAGCTACTGAGGAGGGGGTATCATTTGCTATGGTGGTGCGTAGGGCTGCGGCGGTCTTCGACCTGCAGTTCCTTATGGTGGCAGTCAAGACTAACGTCTTGACAGAGGTCCTGCAGCCTGGTGTCTCCACTTCAGAACCCTTGCTGACCTTCAATGAGTTCTTGACGGACGTTCTTCTGTGCACCTGGTCCAAGCCCAGCACAGGCGCTCCTGTAAACAGAAGAATTGCCTGCCACCATGGCCCTGCACTGGGCGACCCAGCTTTCCTCACTGCCCACCCCATCCCACAAAGCTTGGTGGTTCAGGCTTCCACTTCCTGTGACATGTTCCCTTCCGCACCCTCGGACAGAGAATCCCAAAAACTGGAAAGCTTTGGAAAGAAAATGTTCTCTTCTGCCAGTCTAGCATAAAGGTCGGTGAACACAGCATGCCTTTTGGGCCATTATGCACATTCGATATGGGTCACAGTTGCGCTGGTGCTGCCCAGAGTCTCGTCGGAGACCCGGATTCTGCTCTCCCAAGCTATTTTAGATGGGAGAGATGCAGCGAAGTTCACCATCCGATGTGGCTTGGACATGACCGACTCGCTGGGCAGAGCGATTTCCACGACAGTGGCCATACGTTGCCACGCCTGGCTGAGGATGTCTGGTGTTTCCAGGGGTGCCCAGGCTAATCTCATGGACATGCCCTTTGATGGCACCTGTCTCTTCGAGGACAAAGCAGATGCAGCACTTGAGCGTTTTAAGGACTCGAGGTCCTTGGGCCTCACCACAATATCCCAGCCTGTGTCTGCTTTTCGCTCCTTTCGTGGCTACAGAAGGGGCTACCAAATGAGTTGGTGGCAGAATACGCCATCATCTCCACCAATAAGGGGACATCACCTTGGACAGGTGGGTGTTGCAAATAGTCAGAAGGGGCTAATCCCTCCCCTTCAAAACTACCCCTCCATCCATGCCTTCAGTTTACGATCGGCTGACAGAGGTTCACCTTGCCCTACTCTGCAAGGAAGTCAAAACTCTCTTGGCTAAGGGAGCTATAGAGAGGACTGTGGTTGTTACTCCCACTATTTTCTGGTTCCAAAGAAGGACGGAGGCCTTCGTCCTATCCTCAACCTCAGAGCCCTAAGCTACTTCCTCAAAAAGGAGAAGTTCAAGATGCTCACCCTTGCTCAGGTCCTGTCTGCCCTGGACCCGGGAGACTGGATGGTAGCGCTGGACTTGCAGGACGCCTATTTTCATATCCCAGTCCTGCCTGCCCATTGTGGCTACCTGCGGTTTACGGTAGGCCACAAGCACTTTCAGTTTGCCGTGCTCCCCTTTGGCCTCAACAGTGCCCCTCGGGTGTTCACCCAGGTGATGGCGGTGGTCGCAGCCCATCTGCGGGGTTCAGGGGTTCCAGTCTTCCCCTATCTCCTATCTCGACGACTGGTTGTTGAAGGCGGACTTGTCCCAAGCAGTTGTCTCCCACCTCCAGACTACGGTGAATCTCCTGTATTCACTGGGGTTCAATATCAATGTGCCAAAGTCACATCTGGCTCCCTCTCAGACGCTCCCTTTCATCAGAGCAGTTCTGGACACAGTGCAAATTCGGGCCTATCCTCCCGAACGGCGAGTCCAGGATATTCAGGCTATGATACCGATGTTTCAGCCTCTATCCAGGAATTTGGTGAGACTCTGAGGCTGTTGGGCCTCATGGCCTCTGGCATCCTGCTAGCGGACAACGCCAGATGGCACATGCAGGCTCTGCAGTGGCACTTGAAGTTCCAATGGCCACAGCATCGGGGAAATCTCACCGACCTGGTTCAAATATCAGAGGGCACCGCGAAAGACCTGCAGGTGGCTGACAAACCGCGATTGGGTCAGAGGCAGACCCCTCTCCCTTCCCCATCCAGATCTCACAGTGGTGATGGATGCATCTCTTCTGGGATGGGGCAGCCATCTGGGGGAGGTGGAGATCAGAGGACTTTGGTCTCCGGCGGAAGCCAGGCTCCATATCAACCTATTGGAGCTCAGGGCAAACCGATTGTCACTGAAAGTCTTTTTACTGTCCATCAAGGGAAGGAAGGTTCAGGTGTTCACAGGCAACACTACCGTCATGTGGTACTGCAGGTACTGGGCGGTGTGGGGTCGTGGATTCTCTGTCAAGAGGCCCTGCATCTCTGGACTTGGTTGGAACAACAGGGAATTTCTCTGGTGGTTGAACATCTGTCTGGTTCTCTGAACGCCAGAGCAGACGAATTCAGTCGACGGTGCCTTGCGGATCATGAGTAGTGTCTCCATCCAGAGGTGGTACAAGGTCTCCTTCAGCGGTGAGGAGACCCTTGTTTAGATTCGTTTGCCTCCGAAGAGAATGCGCAATGTCAGCAGTTTTGCGCGTTAGAGTTTCCAAGGAGACTCTCGCTCTGTGACACTTTTCGTCTCGAGTGGAGTTCAGGCCTCCTGTACGTCTTTCTGCCCATACCACTCCTGCCCAGGGTGCTCAAGAAGATAAAGAGCGACCGGGCACAAATCGTTCTGGTGGCTCTGGACGGGGCACAGAGAGTCTGTTATCCCGAGCTTCTGGCTATGAGCATCAATCCTCCACTAAGGCTGCCCCTTCGGGTGGATTTTCTGTTGCAGTAGCAGGGCAAGGTCCTCCACCTGAACCTGTCCATTCTCTGCCTCCTTGCGTGGAGATTGAGCGGCGACAGCAGACAGCTTTTGACCTTCCTTCCCAAGTCTGCGAAGTTATTCTGGCAGCCAGGCATCCCTCCACGAAATCGGTGTACGCCTGCCGATGGAACAAAGTTTGTAAGTATTGTACAGACAGGTCTATTGACCCCTTGTCTGCCTCTCTGTCAGATGTTCTCCTGTTTATCCTTTCCTTGGCCCAGCAGGACTGTTCTCTGGGCACTCTGAAGGGCTAGCTTTCGGCCCTCTCAGCTTTTCTTTGGCTTCCAGATCATCCTTCACTTTTTAAATCCCCTCTGGTGCAGAGATTGTTGAAGGGGTTAACCCACTTGTTTCCCCCTTCTCCTTTTCTTATGCCACAGTGGGACCTTAATTTGGTTCTTACTTTCTTGATGTGCGCACCTTTTGAGCCGCTGCACAACTGCCCTCTACGGTTGCTCACTATCAAAACAGCATTTTTGGTGGCAATCACCTCTGCCAGGAGGGTGAGCGAACTGCAGGCACTGTCATTACAGCCTCCTTACCTGACTGTCTTTCCGGACAAAGTGGTACTCCGAACTAGGGCTTCCTTTCTGCCCAAGGTTGTAACACCCTTCCATCTGGGGCAGTCTGTTACTCTGACCACTTTCTATGCACCTCCGCACCCTTCTATAGAAGAGGAGCGTCTCCACCGTCTGCACCCAAAAAGAGCATTATCGTTCTACCTTGATCGCACTAAAGAGTTCCAGGTGGATGACCAACTCTTTATAGGGTACATAGGAGCAAAGAAGGGGCGTGCTGTTCAAAAGAGGACCATCTCTCGTTTGGTTATCCTCTTTATAAAAATCTGTTACCCCTTGGCAAAGAAGCAGCCTCCTGAAGGCCTTGAGGCCCATTCCACCAGGGCGAAGGCAGCCACCACAGCCCTCCAGCGTGGTGTTCCAATTGCTGATATCTGCCCAAGTGGCCACGTGGGCGTCTCCTCTCACGTTTGCCAGAAACTATTGCCTGGATTCACAGGTCCGCAAGGAGGGCCTGTTTGGCTGCTCTGTATTACAGGATTTCCTGGTTTAAAGCTTTTCCGCAGTCCCACCTCCGGGGGAGGTATTGCTTGGGTATCTGTTCAAAGGTAAGGAATCTGTGGGTAGATGTCTCTATCAGATGGACAAGTTGCTTACCTTCGGTAACGCCTTATCTGGTAGAGACATGATCTAGCCACAGACTCCTTACCGACCTGCACTTCGGAATTGTTTTTAGTGTCAGTGCTTTTCCCCTTCAGAGCCCTAGCTGTCTCTTTTTTAACACATTATGGTCAGTCACTTCATAGCTCCGCGCTTCTGGCGTGGAAAGTTGTGAAAAGTACTGATGTCAGCGTGCCAGAGTGGCGGTTATATTGACGACGCAGACGTCCGACAACAACGAACATGACGCTGACAACTTCACGCGGAGTCGACCGACACCAACTAGCGGCGCGCAGGGGTACTGCTAAGAAAAACCTTCCGGATCCACCCTGATGCCTGGAAGTTCAAAGGTAAGGAATATGTGGCTAGATCATGTGTCTACCAGATAAGGCGTTAGCAAAGGTAAGTAACTTGTCCTTTTGGTCTTAAGTTTAACTGAGACCAAAAGTCTGAGGACGTTTGGTTTCAGTTAAACTTAAGACCAAAAATTACTGATAACAGGGGCTTGGAACTGCCAGAGATTACAAATGAGATATTGCCTGAAAACTCAATAATTCTTGTCCTGATTCCTATGTTCATTCTTCATTTGTTCCCAGTTTAGCACCCTGAAACGCCACCTGTTTCAGGAGGTGGAGTCTTCAGTTAAAACACCGCAGATCTGAAGAGTTACCAGGGTCTTGTCAGCTTGGTTCAGCTGGTACCTCCTGTTTCCAGCTAAATCAGGATTAGGGGACCTTGGTATCAGGCCGATAGCATTAGTATTTCACCAATTGGCTCATGTATGTATATATGTAGATGGTATTTCTATATGGCAGCAGAGCTCTGCACAGGGCCAAAGGGGAGCATAAAGTTAACAAGTCATAGAAGCCATAACTGGTTTGTGGACAATTAATGCCCTGTAATGTAGTGTTCTTTAAAGAGACAAGTCCTCACATTTTTCCTTAAATTGGAGCAGCGTTGGGGCGGTCCCGATGGATACAAAGATGTTGTTCAAGATCCTGAGTGCATCGACAGGAGAGGTGTGCTGTCTTGTTTTCTCTTTTTTTGCAACTCTTAGTCTGCAGTCTGATGACGTACTGGTTGTGGGTGTGCCGAGATCCACCAGAGATCGTGCACTTGTTTAAAAGATAAATGGGGGTGGTGGCCGTGATGTCTTTGTAGATAATGCAGCTGGGTTTGAAGAAGGACCGGGTCAGCAGAGGGACCAATGGAGTTTCATCAGGCTGTGTGTGATGTGATCACATTTCTTCAGGCCCTGGATGATATGTGCCTTAAGCGGTGCCAGTGTGGAGTCTGGAGACCAGGAGCAGGACAATACCACCATTCAGATGTGATCCTTTCTTTTCTGTGAATGTATGACGGTATTCCGCATGCGTTTATCACGCATGCCTTGGGAACGCCGTCATTAGAATGAACACGTCTTTATCACCCATTCGTTCTGCACTCAAGTCGTTATAACGACTCGCCTTAGAGGGGTGCTGGATTTTGGAATAGTTTAATTTACTATTCCAACTCCAGTCTGCACAACAGCAGGGAAGGTGCTGAACTTTAATTCCAACACCATTCCACTAATGGGCCCTCCTAAACAAAGTCGCTGTAACGACTTGCGTGCAGAACGAATGCGTGCTTAAGGTGTGTTTGTTCTGTTGCTGGTGCTGTGAAGGCTCAGCATGATTGGGGATTCGTCCTAAAAGATGTTTCCCACCTCTTAAGCTTAGAATACTCTTCCTCCTTCCATCAGGTCTAAAAAGTGTCTTCTCAAATTTCGTAAACTATTTAAAAATTTAGTGGTTTTCACTCTAAGTTGGTTCTGTGTGTTTAGGTTTAGGTGAAAGTTGAGGTCCGAAGCCGTCAAGGTTTATGTCACTCAGCCAGGTTTGTACTGTTTCTTGTTTGTTGCTTTTAGAAATAAGAGGTTCAGTTGAGCTTCCAGTAGGCACTGTACATCCAGGTCCGGATGATGTGCAGATGGTGTTTGAGGCTTTGAATCTTTGAAGCAGAGGAGACTTTCAAGAAGATTTGTGCATCATCAGCATACTGGCAAATCTTTATGTTGTTATCGGCGAGTAGGGCACCAATCAGCTCCATGTAGAAGTTGAAGATAACAGAAGAGACCATGTAACCTGGGGGACATCTCAATTTATAGAGATCTATTGGGACTTGGAGGCCCCCATATGAACAAACTGGTGTCGGAGGAGAACCAGTGAAGGACATTACCAGTGAATCCCATTCAAGACTCCACGGTGCGCATGAGAGTAAGATGGTCAACTGTGTCGAAGTCAGCTGAGGGGTCCAGCAGTATCAGGAGGCAGGGGTCATCTCATCCGTGGTCAAGGCCATTTGTGGTATGAAGGCCAATTGTGGTTCCATTATCTAGCAAAAGCACAAGTCATAACTCATTTTTGAAGCGTTAAAACTTAATTCTGTGTTTACCATTGAGGCCGCTGCTGATGAAGGGAATAGTGTGTTGCTCTAGACTTTCCTGGTAGGCGATGCTCACGGGGATACAAAGCAGGCTCAACAAAGGGAACAGATGGTGCGACTGAAACATTTTCCCACTGCCAGGTGATGATCCCTGGCCCTCCAGCGAAAGGGCTTATTAAGCTTGTATCAGGACCGGGACGTTGAATGCAAGGACTCGTCAGAGTTCCTAATGTCATCTTAATCTTTGACTCCAGTGTCTAGACCCGAGCTGTCTTCCCTAGTGAGTGTGGTGGAAACATGAAGCCTTCTGGATTACACTGTTGGTATCACCCACAATGTAATCTTCACCAGTAGTTGACGTTGAGAAACATTACTCCTCAGGGTAAGGCAACAACAATAAATACTTGATTTTTTCCTTACATTTTCCCCATCCAACAAATGAAGGGCTGAACAAAAGGCACCTGAGCCCCTACAACAAGTGTTGGAAAGTAGGATCTGCTTTAATGGTTGCCCCCACTTTTTGCTGGTGTCATTATGTTTTTCTGACTGGGATCCTGCTAATCAGGACCCCAGTCTCTGTACTTCTTCCCTAAATTAGATCATGGTGAGTACTCCGGTACACCCCAGATTGGCTACTGTTGTACCCTTGTAAGTCCCTAGTATATGGTGCTAAAGTACCCAGGGTATAGGTACACCAGGGGTCCCCCATGGGCTGAAGCATGTATTATGCCACCCATGGGAGACCACTCAAACTGTCCCTACAGGCCTGCCATTGCAGCCTGTGTATGCTGGTGCTAGCACCACTTACGGCAGATATAGGTTTTCCTATATCTGAGGTCACTGCCCTTAAAACCTATAAGTCACCCCTAAGGCAGGCCTTTCAATCCTGAGGGCAGGGTGCTCAGTTATAAGTGTGAGGGTGCCCCTGCATGAGCAGGATATCCCTGCAATCCACAGAGTCCATTCCCCCGGGTTGTAAGTGCATCAGCCATTACGATGGCTAACTCTAAACTGGCTGTAACGAACCCTGGTGTGTTTGGTATCCAACATATTGGAATCATACACCAACACTGGGGGAAGCCCTCAGTGCTCCCAGTACCAGTCTTCCAGACCCGGACAGAAAACTATGGTTGCTGCCGACCAGAGACAAGATTCTGCCCTCCTGCTGCTGAGCCATGGTCGAGCAGGGGAAGGCAGGACAATAGGTTTCCTGTCACAGGGAAGTGTGACCACCTCCCAGACAGGACTTAGTGCATTGCGCCAGGGTAGGGGCGCTTGCCAGTGCCACTAGACTGCTTTGAAGGGCACATTTGGTGCCCT
The DNA here is from genome assembly GCA_963921515.1 of Calotriton arnoldi. Classification (NCBI taxonomy): domain Eukaryota; kingdom Metazoa; phylum Chordata; class Amphibia; order Caudata; family Salamandridae; genus Calotriton; species Calotriton arnoldi. The sequence goes on along the minus strand of CAWUFW010001353.1, from coordinate 11,894 downwards.
CCTTGCATACTCCAGTTGGAACCAGTTTATGGAGCCGTTGGCTCCCGCTCTGGCGCAAAACTGAACAAAGGACATGGGAGTATCCTCCCCACTGTCCAGCCCCTCCTGTGGGAGGGACCCCTGGTTTGTCCCAACGCTTTCCTTAGGATACTTAAGGGCTTACCTGTGGGTGATTCCTTAGATTCGTCGTGGGATAAGATTCAGATCTGAAACCACTTCATCTTTAACCGTCTGGGCACTTTGGACTTCCCTAGACTTAGCTTTGGGAACCGAGACTGCAACTGGGAAGACTGCTGCTGCTCCTGGTCTCGTTGTCCTGCCAGTCTTCTGCGTCGTCTGTGCCTGTGCTCCATACAGGTTCTTCTACAGGCCTGTGGACATCCAAGACACCCGAAGGAATCTCTCTTGAAGTGAAGGAGTCACTTCCCTGCACGTGCAGGCACTGCAACAAAGCTGACCTGTCTGCTGTCCTTGAGCTCCTACGGACTCCGAAAGGTTCAGCAACACAGGTGGTGATTCTGCAACTCCCTCGAGGTCTGCACTGTCTTCACAGCAAGTTTGAAGCCAGTATCCCTCGTCAGAACCGCTGGAGCAGTACCCCTGTGCACAGCATCGACTTGCCGTTGCCAAGGCTTGTTGACTCTCTTCACCAGAGATCTTCGGGCTCCAAGAAGCTCAAGCCTCAAGCATCTCTTGCTACTAAGATCTTTGTCCTCACCGCATCCTCTGCACTGTGGGCCTTCATCATTGGTGAGCTGCTCAAGGTCCTCTTGCGACTCCTGTGCCTTCAGCCTTTGGGTCCTCTTGAGGGCATTCTTTGGCTCCAGTGGGCTCCCCTGCTTTCTCGGGGCCTTTTCTGACTTACCTACTCGTGGTGAGTCACTTGGACCTTGCTGATCCCGACACTGCACCTTTTTCATCTACTGCGTTTGTTGCCTTTGCCAAGGCTTTTTGGTGCTCCAGACGGACACCGACCCCTTGGCTCTTGACATCCGACATGGTATAGTTCATGAACGGCTCCTGGTCTTCCACAGCATCGCCTGGTCCGCACAGCTGCAGCTTCAAGGTCACCGTCAACTCTCCTGCATCGGTGGGCATTCGTCTTCCGTGCCTGCTGGTCACTTCTGAGCGGCATAGACTCTTTACCCTCTGCTTGCAGGTACCTCTCATCTTGAATCCACCTTTGGGTTCCACAGGACTCTTTCACATTCTTCGTCAGCGGCATCCTCACTGAAGTCCTCCATTGTGTTCTACGGCGGCTTCCGACGTCACTTCGCACCCGGCTTCCCTAGTCTAGGTATCCTGGTTCACAGGGTATCCATGGATGCAGTGACTCTCTAACCTTCCATCTTCCATAGGGTTTCTTCAGGGTCCTCTGGGAAGAGTTGCTTCTTCTTAAAAACTGAAACCGCGACTTATCCATTGACTTTTATTGAGCACACGGTCGTGTTCCCACTCTGCACACAGCCTCCGTGGGGTTCCTGGGTACTTACCTTGGGTGGTTCCTTGGGTCTCTGGCTCTTCTCCATCTCCTGGGTCGAATCTCGGCTCAGGTCGTTGTTCATATTCCACTTTCTTAGTATATAGTTTGGTCTCCCCCTGGAGACCACTGTGTATTTGTGCTACTTATGTGTTCTATTACTAAAGTATTGTGTGTATTGTGGTTATATCTTGGGGTAGGAGATATTGCAATATGCTATTGAGTGTTTATAATAAATACATATTTTTATAACTACACTGTGTGGTCCTTTTTCATTTAACATACAGTACATGATTAGATCTGGTAAAACAAGCTGCTTTACACTCCTTCTGGACTAAGCCTGAAGGCTGCTCTCCACAGCTACCACTTTGAGAGCTTTCTATGGTTGTTGAAGAACCCTGAAATCACCATAAGGGTCGTCTGGATGGGTGAAAGGTGCTTCCCTTAAATAATTGTACACCATATACTAAGCCAGCCTCCTTCAGTTTGAAAGTTTTTCATACCTGGTTTGCGACTGTGAATGATACATGGAGGGATCCTCTAAGTAATTCAGTCTTGTTCACCGATTGTACCCCGTCTTTGGTTTTTTTTAGGTGATGCATTGGCCATGAAGTTTGTGATATTCAACTAAATCTGTGAAATTTTCAGGCTACTCAAAGTATGCCTTTGGCTGAAGCCCCAGTAGAGGTTTGCTGTATGTGTCTCAGCCAAAGACTGCCTCGGTCAGAACGAAGCGAGTCGAAAATGTAATGAGTACGAGTTGATAGCTTCTATTACTTAGCCAGTCTCGTATACTCATCCACTACCAGCCGACAGTTGCTTTCGATAAGATACAGACCATAATTTGGGTGCATCAGGGATAATTAATTTCCAAAGGCTGGAGAACATAGGGCAAGAAAGTTTTATGGCATTGACACTAAACCCGTGGTCGAAGCGGCTCCCTACATGAACCCTGGCAACAGAGGAAGCAGGTCGTAGCTCACGATGTACATCAAGAGGGACAGAAGATTTAATTACAGGGAAATTTCTAGTAATGGTAACTTTAACATTTTGATTTCTGGAATGTGAAGTCAAGTATTTAATGAACTTTGTAGGAGAAATGTAGATTGACTGGTGATACATATGCATGAATAGACATTTGCAAGTAGTGGCAGTGCAGTGTAACAAGAACCTCTGCACTGAGTGTAAAGGACGCGCTAGCAGACCAGGTTCCCATCTTGGTGGCCTTCGCCTGCGGATAGATGTAATTTGTTTTTAATGGAACATTCCCTTTTTCTCCGTAGAAATTACAATGGACAGTAACAGTGAAGGTGGTCGCTCTCGGTCAGGTAGTGAGGGAAATGTTTCACCTGTAACAGAAGAACCTAATTATCGCAGCAATTCTGGACACGGGGGATGGTCTCTGCAGCATACCGAGGTCACTGACCATAGATACGGTAGGCAGAATCTTCTTCAACGCTTCTAACAAAAAGCCGCATTCTATAGCCCCGTGCTAATATGCTTCATCTCTATCAGGCCACATTGCATGCAATGCAGAATGTGAGAGTTAACAAGGCCCAATGTCTCCTCCTAACACAGGTAAGTCCCCGTAACTCAGCCAGGTCCCAGGCAGTAGAGCACGAAGCCGACTCATGTGCCAGTAACTCATCCAGCCAAGCTTTTCACCACACATGCACTGCATGTTACTGTATGTTCACCTCCTTCCGCCAATCAATGTGTAACACATAATGTCTTGTGTCCCCTAACCATTCATCACAACATCAACAAAGGACTTGCTCACTGTCAGTATTTATTCTAAGCCCACATAAGGTAAAACACCTTCAAAGCAGAATAAGGACCTAGGGCACAAGAGCAAAAGTCAAAAGAAGATTTGTTCTATCCATGCAAAAGTTTGAAACCAGGTGGACGACACCTGGTTTACACAGTGGTTAAAATGAACTGTCTGGTCATTTTGTTTACTGTGCCCTGGTTAAAATATGTCCAACTGTGCTAGAAAGCACGTATTGTGCTGGTAAATTTAAATATGTTGCTTAAAATACTGCATGGCAGATTTAAAGGAACAGTCTCACATTTCTCATCCACATAATGATAATAAAGACAAATTCTCTGCCTTGCAACCACCACTTCTAATGTGAACAGAGGATAGCTATGTTCTGGTGGCACCACTGGCTCATGGTCCATTGTAGGGGTGTCAGGTGAAGGTGTTGTCCACATACAAGCCTTTTAAGCGAATAGGCTTCATTATACGAAAACCTCTCCTTAGGGTAGGTTTACGAGATGACTCTGTGCACTGGTGACGCAAGGTTGTTCTCTTCTGCATCTGTTTAATACCTTGATGCATTATTGGCGTGGTGGACCTGTTTATTCTCCATTGGCTTGGTAAAGTAAACCTGTGACTATAGCATGTTGTACCCAGTAGGTGGAATCATCTGTTAAACCCATTTACAACAGCTCTGGTAGTGCCAACGTTTAACGTTTAATATCAAAACCAAAGTCAATGCTCTACTGCAACTAACAAACGATAAATCACACCTGTACAAGAATCAATGTATCAAAATCCAATACAAACTGACAATTAGTGTGGTGAGGACCCTCCAATACATGTCCTGAACTCTCTGTGCTGGGGGTTAGGTGACTGTTCTGCCATTTCGCATCATGTGTGAACTAAATCTCCAATTACAGAAATGTTGAAAAGAGAAGTCCTTTTCAAAGACAAATATGATTTTGCGTGGGTGAAGGGCAGAACTTCATAAATGTTACAGGTAAAAAGTAAAGTTAACATATAAACAGAATATAATTGTCTGATGGTCCTTCTAAAGTAAATAAAAGAGGAAAGGAAAAAAACATTTAATAATAAAAAAAAACTATGAGGGATTATATGTAAAAATAGGTTTAAATATGAACCTAGGGAGGCAATCAACAAACCAAACATATTAACCAAGGTGAAGCAAACCATCTCGCGAGCCCCAGAATGTTACCTGTGCATGCTACTTACAAAGACATAACAGACTGCTAATACCTCAGAGGAGGAGAAGTGTTTGGTCTCCCCAACGCTTGTGTTTTGTGTATATCCGCATGAAATTATGCATCCTTATGGAATAATCCTAGAAAACAAATTTAATTAAATTGCAAGAGCTTTCACATAGTATGTTAGTGAATTGTCTCAGAAAATTCAAATAAAAGACTTACGGCAAAAGGAATAACTCTATTTGCTTGCAATATCATTGATTATCAGATGGGTATTGCACCCGAGAGCAGCTTTCCCCAGACATATATGAGGAGTCGGAGACAGACGCAGCCACGGAAGAGTCGGTGCGAATATTCGTGGCCCTCTTTGATTATGATCCTCGCACCATGTCCCCGAACCCTGATGCAGCAGAGGAGGAGCTTGGCTTCAAGGGTGGCCAGATCATTAAGGTAAGTGTTTCTGAAAGGAATTTCAAATTGAAAGGAACTTTTTGAGGCCAATCTCTTGAGGGCGGGGAACATATCTAATAAACAGGGGGGCTGATTCAGAAAGGTAAACTGAGACGAAAGTCTAACTTTATGACTTTCGGTATTCACAAAATGCATTTACGAGTCATAAAGTTAGACTTTTGTCTCAGTTAAACATAAGACCAACACGTAAGTTTAATTGAGACAAAAGTCTAACTTTACGACTCGTAAAGGCCCTTTGTGCATTCCAAAAGTCGTAAAATTAGACTTTCATCTCAGTTTACCTTTGTGAATCGGGCCCAAGATACTTTGGTGGGTCTCAGATCAGTTTGGTTGCCCAATATCCGTACTGATCCTCCAAACGTTCTTTCAAGAACTAGAGCTTCAGAAATAAAGTTCAGCAAGTGAAGATATAGACCTTGACATTATCGGGCCTGATTCACAAAGGTGAACTGAAACAAAAATCTAACTTTACGACTTTTGGTATTCACAAAGGGCATTTACGAGTAGTAATGTTAGACTTTTGTCTCAGTTAAACTTAAGTTTTGGTCTTAAGTTTAACTTTTTGGTCTCGGTTGCACTTAAGACCGAAACTTGAGTTTAACTGAGACAAAAGTCTAACTTTACTACTCGTAAATGCCCTGTGTGAATACTGAAAGTCATAATGTTAGACTTTTGTCTCAGTTCACCTTTGTGAATCGGGGCCCTAGGCTGCCCTTTTGTAAAACACAATTGACGACAAGAAGACCAACCTTACAACCAGATCTGTCTAGAAAGATATCACTATGGAACAAAACCCAGCATCAAGCTCTCCCAATCTTCCTCGCCCCAGATGAAAACATTAACAAGCATTTGCAATGCAATAGGTCTCGCATTTACGCAAGCTTGAGCTCTTGGCATTGTAAATGACAATGCCTTCTATTTATGTTTTAAATAACAAAACATAAATAAAAGGTATTGTTATTTACAATGCCACTAGCTCAAACTCGTGTAAATGCGAGACCTATTGCATTGCAAATGCTTGTTTTAAAAGAAGTGACGCCTTTAGACGTGCTTCTTCACCGGGGAGATAGCTCGGGTGGTTAATGCAACAGCTGAGCTGTTTCATCCATTCAAATCGGATCTTCACAGAAAGGTCTCGGACGCTGTCATTTTGGAGGTGGATAACACGCTTAACATGGATTTTGTTGATATTAGCACTTGTAATTTATAGCGCATTGAAGCTGCAAAAGACGAAGACAGAAAAACCTGCCCAGTAAACACAGTATTTAGTACTTAGAGGCTACTCAAGTTCAGGCTTGGACTACAGAACGCACTGTAGTGAAAGGCATTCTTTAATAGTAACAGGTTATAAGCTATTGGACATCAAGTTCTTTTAAACGATATTAAATACAGAAACAATTTGTAGTATAAGATAAGCCTGTGTTTAAAAATGAAAGCGTCGTTACAACAATGACAAACCCCAGTGGCTGGCATGGGGCAGTGCGCGGGTCTGCTGCCTGCCTGCTGCTTGTATTTTTAGGCCGGGTGTTTCCTGTGCTGTGTTTTCCCTCTTTGACACGCATAGGGGGCCGATCGGATTTCCCTTCCCTACAACGCTCACCTGGCATGACGTAACTTCTCCACTAGTGAGAAGTGTGCAGCGAACATCGATGTGCTGCCTGCAGTCCGCCTGTGCCAGGGCACAAACAGAGCCCGGTAGAGACCTGTATCGAGGACCCCTTTAAACAAGGGAAAGTGAAAGAGCGCCATGCGTGCGTTGTAGGCACGCCGTGAGCGTGCACATCGGCGTGGCCTGCGGCTCGTGCCCAGTGGCGGCGCCTGCGGACTTCGCCGTACTTGAATAAGTGCTGCACGGCTCGTGCGGCCCAGGGACGGGGCCGCCAATGCAAAAAAAAAAAAAAACAGTAGAGGAAGTCCGGCGGGAGCCCACCCCGCCTTCGTGAATGCCGCATGGTGCGGCCAAATCAGGATTTTAGGCGGGGCTCCTGGGAGCAAGACGGAGCCCCGCGTGTTGCTGCAGTGACCGGCTGAAGACGGAGACCAGCCGAGGATCAGCGCAGAGTCCCCACAAGAGCAGGTAAGTGGGGTGAGGCATGCTGTGCGTGTAAAGCGCGCCGCGCTTGGAGCTCGCGTGCGCATTAAAAAAAAAAGAAAGTGATATTGCATGAGGCTTGCGAGGACGGAAGGGGGACAGGAGATGTGCACATCGAGTGTCTGTACGTGCGTGTTCACGGGCGCGTTCACATTTCCAGTCCGTCCTGCGCGTGCACAGCTCCTGTCTCCCTTCCAAAGCAAGTCAGTAACAATAGATCTCGCTAGCGACAGCGCTTTCACGCTGCGTCGCCAGGCGAGACCTAAAAATGGATTTAGATTAGTAATTTACATTATTGGTACAATAAGTGGAGATTGCTAGGAATTTGGATTTTGAACATGTTGACAATTTAAATTCTGTATTTTTTGCAATTTACAATTTTTTTAAATCTATTTTTCTGAGGTTTATATTAAGACACAGAACCAGTGCAATTGTTTTAGACCCAGAATCCTTGGTCGATACATCAAGGGGCTTCTAGGCATGGCTGACACTCCTGTGGAACACGCATTCTGCTCAGGTTTCCCAGAATGCACATTTAATTAAGGGCTGAATTTCTAAGGAGTAATGTTTCTGTGCCAACCAACAACAAGGTGTAAAGCTCACCCTATCTGTCCACTCCGGGACATTTTGCATTCAGCAAAACAAAGTTTAAAGGGGAACTAAGCTGTGAGGACACAGTGATAGTTGCTGAGTGGCCAGTGGCTGTAGAGATCAAGCCATATGAGGACCTTAATAATGCTGGGACGAAGGCCGCGGCAGTCACCAGCCAGTCCAAGCATCTCCCCGATTCGTGTTGCCGTCTTGTGAGTCACCAGAACATGGAGTGGGCTCGGGGCACCGCCACCTTTTGAATGGTGGATCATAGACGCATCCTAGGACACTGCCTGCTCCCCAGCTTGTAAGCTCAGAGATCCTGTGGTGAGCACTATGTGCTGCAGGTATGGGCATTTATTTAGCACTGATCTAGCTACAAAGCAATGGCGAATTCCCAGCAGTAGGCCCAGAGTTAGAAAAAGCATTTGTAAGTGTTTGCAGATAAGTAAACGAAGGAGACCAGATTGACAAAGTAGGGAGACAGAGGCCTCCATCTTGGTATGAGCTGTGTCTGAGCGCCCTCAAAGTCAATACAATTCAGTGCCAAGTAAGCCAATATTTTCTGGGAGGAATCCCAGACTTTCTGCAAGAACAACAATAACGGTGCACAAACCTCAGGGGAGATATAGATATTCTGAATCAAGAACTTATATGGCCCAAATCACGAAAAAAGCGTTTAATGCGGACGGGTGGTCCTGTGGATGGGTGACGGCTTGCTACATTTTGGAATTCACAAACCTTGGCAGTAAAATGCCTGGAAAGCTGAACTAGTCCGAGGTTTTCGAATGTACTACTGGGAATGTCATGTTACATTTTTATGAGATGGTGCTATCTTCACCAGTGCATAATCGTACACATGGTAAGATGACGCGTGGAGGAAACGCATCCTGGCTGCGCAATTGCTAATTTATCTTTATTTTTTCTCCAAGAGGAAACCATTTCCCCCCAGTGAGAGATTCCTTCCCATGCGCTCACACAAAACTTGGGGGTGTTCGGTTCCTCTTCCTGCACCACAAGGGATGTACTCCAGCCCTTTGCTAGAGCAAATCTCTTCTCTGGTGGAAAAGGGTCAGAGAGGAGTTAGTAAGTGCTCATAAGCCCTCAGTTTGGTGGCAGTACACAAACTCTTAATGCAAGCCAGGCTGTTTTCTCTTCACTACTTGTGTAAGGTTTATTACTGTGTAATTGTAGTCAGGCGTGATGTGCAATTCATTTGTAGTAAAATGATATTTGCAGCAGTTGCTGCTGTAGATCACATGCTGTGCGCACTCCTGACATCTAGTGGTAGGCGCAGATGTTGCAAGTTGTTTTTCCTTGAAGAGGAGGTTTCGGTTTCGGTTTCGGTTTCAGAGTGATTTGTGGCAGGGCAGGTCCCCGGAAACCTACAATGCACCAGAACATGGTCTCCAGTTTAGATTGGTTTTTTTACGCCATCACGTTTCGATGTATTTCCAAGCGCTCCAGCACCATTGCGCTATAGCTGCAGAGAACTTCAACGTCAAGACACTGGAACAGTAACTTCCACACAAGAGATCTTCGTGAAACAGCCGGCCACTTCAACGGAGCCTCATTTGACCGTTGCCCACTTTTGAGCTGAATCAGCTCAAGAAGCTCCGGGCCAGGTCAGATGAGAATGACGTGTGTTGGAGGATATGGAGAAAAACCTTTTAAATTTTGCTCCAACTGTAACAGCAAGTTCCCATGGTTGGGCCAGCATCTAGTCTGCAACCTCTGACTATCCAAGGACCTTGGTCAGTTGACTTCTTCAGCTTTTAAAGAATTTTGTTGCAAAAAGACTATCTGACACCGAGGAGATAGACGGTCAGCTCATATGATAGAATACAGCGTCAAAGTTTTCTCAAACTGCAGTGCAGACATGGCATCGAAGATATTAAAGGGTCATACTCCGTCACTAAAAGCAGTGTGACCTCCAATCATCTGGAGCCTCATGGAGGCCAGAGTCTGGACTATGTGTCCTCCAATGATTCCAACTCAGGAGAACATGCATCTCCAAGGCCTATATCAAAGATCACACCAATGAGAGAGACCACACCTCGGGTTTCACAAACACCGCACACTCAGGATCTTCCCCTGGGGCTCGATCTTGAGCAGAGCCTTGGCTGTAGGGCTATCAATAGCCTTGAAAGATGCCATTCTTTAAGCTCAGAAATTCCACCCAAAAAGATCTTGGTAGTAAGTGCAACCTGTCCCCAAAGCCGCTCGCTGTGAAAGGAACATTTGGCACTGGTAACTTCTTGAGCTCCAGAGATTGAACCTCAACACCAAGATACACAACCTTGACCCTGAGAGTCTGAGCAGCCTGTCTTGGAAACCACATCTACTCTGAATACAACCTCGAGGCCGGCCTGAGCTTGACCTAGAGCAATCCACTTCCTGCCGAACAAGAAGGTGATCAGTCTGACACACGGCAAAGAATATTGATCCAATCTCCGGTCACATCCTAGCATGGCCTCCACCACCCGGGCAACCCTACACCAAAAACGCCATCTTATCTTTGAAGAGGCAATTTCAGAGCAACTGAGGGTTTTCCAGATCCAAAGAAAAAGCCCATGGAACCCCCACCACCGCTCACACCTTCGCCATGCCCATCACAGTCTATCAACACAGACTCAGACCAGGACCCTACTGAAGGTACTACAAACTCATAGGAACATCCTCTGCCTACCGATGATGGAAACAACCCTTGGCATGATCATAATGTGGACCTTCCACACAATCCATCATTGGACCCATATCCCATAAAACCACCTGACACACATCAATGAGCAGCAGACAAGCATAAGTTAAAACTCCATGTGGAGGAAGAGGATTTCCTTCTTGACACCCTCGGAAACCGAGTGGCCTGTCCAATACTTGCCTGTGCTTAAGAGCGTGTAGAAGTGTTTGGCCAGAAACTTCAAAGACCCACTGGAAACATATATCATCAAACAATGGATGGAGAAAAAATAGCAAGGCTGCACTCAATATCCAATCTATATTCGCATGCGTGTTCCACATGACTCCTTTGTTGTAAACACGGCACGTAAGATGGCGTTTTCTCAAGCCACAAGGGATACCCCTCTGCCCAATAAAGAAAGCAAGAAAATTGATGCAGCGGGTAAGGGGATGGTAGTAGGAGCTGCCGCGAAATGACTGATCATCAACTTTTTCGGGCTGCTGTCTAAATATAACAGATACCACAGGGAGGTGCTTATTAAGCACCTTGTAGATACATAGGAAAATAGAGGCAAGGAAAGTGTTCAAGAGCCTTAAACTATTTCAAATGCTGGCATCAGGTGGGCCCTTGATGCCGCCAACATGGCATCACCTGAAATAAACACTAGTGTCCTTCACTGACAACAGGAGTGACTGTGAGGGCCTTTCTTCTCTCCAGATGTCCTGAAATGAACACTAGTGTCCTTCACTGACAACAGGAGTGACTATGAAGGCCTTTCTTCTCTCCAGATGTCCAAGAGAACACCATCACTCTGCCCTTTGACAGAGCACCTTTTCGAGCTACAAGTTGATTCCTTGCTGGAAAAGATCAAGGACGACACAGACGGTACAACCCATTGAGGTGCTACAAAATCAAACCCCAACAGTCAGTATTTTGTTGCCAGCAAACACGGGCAGCAGTGAAAATGGCAAGCAATACCCAAAGACAGCTGCATCAGTGCTTTTCTTGAAACGCAACAATTAATCCAGTGCGGACTCTGTGCATCACCTTATACTTTCCTCTGTTGAAGGATATAACCTCGGACTAGTGGGTGCGTTCAGTCAACGGCCAGGACTACTGCACAGAACTCCACTCCATACCACCAAATATCACATCACACCGGCATCAGCCAACACCATGAACAGCTTATGCAAAAACAATATATAGGAGAGTAGGATCTGCTTCTTATAGTTACCCCCACTTTTTGCTGATGTTTCACTGTTTTCGACTTAGTCTGACTGGGATCCTGCTATCCAGGACCCCAGACTAGCTGCTTTCTCCTCTAAATTGATTGCATGTACTCTAGGTACCCCAGAGGCCTCCCAGGGGCTGCAGCATGTATTATGCCACCCCTGAGAGGCCATTCAAAATGACACGACAGGTCTGCTACTGCAGCCTGTGTAAGGTGGTGCATGCACCCCTTACTTAGATATAGGTTCACTATATCTATCCTGATCACTGCACATATAAGCCTATCAGTCACCCCTATGGCAGGCCTTATCAATCCTGAAGGCAGGGTGCTGGGTTTTATGTGAGAGGGTGCCCATGCATGAGCAGAGCCCCTCTGCAGCCTT